>NNCF01134317.1:0-18832 GCA_002313205.1 Laupala kohalensis
AAAACACTCAAAATTCCCAATTAAGAATTTACGCACGGGAGGGGGAACAGATGTGGTATTGGAAGATTTCGTCACGTGAAATTCAAAATTGGAAGACCTGGGAAGTGGAAGAAAGAGGTGTAGGAAGGGATGAAGACCGTATAAGGAAAATGGCAAATGAAGATTCAGAGACAAACACACGAGATTCTTTTTTGCGCGAAGTGAAGACTTGAGAGATTGTTCGCGCAGTTCGAAATGTTTCGAGGCACTAGAGATTTTTTCTCAAACGAGACTTGTTGATGTTTCTTGAGCACTGAACATTACTTGTAGAGTTTTCGTGAGCAGAAACACTACTCAGTTTCATTTTCAAAGTAATCTGATGAGTTTATAATATCATATGAGATTTCTGAGTTTGCTATTTTCCGGAGCTAAGTCTTTAGTTTTTGGTTAGCATTTTCGGTGGCAGATTCTAAATCCGAGACGTGAAGTAATTCGTACGGAGAACATGTTCACTCGGCGGGCTCTTCCGAGAAACCGTGGCCAGCAATTGAAGCCAAACAATGATGGTTCGGGTCCGCGCTACGCCTGAGGTCACCAAGGCCGCGTAGCTTGAGGGAGGAAGTCACCACCGGTCGAGCCTTCGCAAGTGACGTCACCAACCAGGAGGCGCTCTGAAAACGCAGCCAGGCCGGCTTCCCGTGGGGTCCAACCACCCTCCACTCACCACTGCAGTACTTAATTGGTCAGCTGGATGAGGTATTTTCACGATTGTTGGTTGCATCCAACACATATCGTCATGCGCTATCGCGAGGAGACGAGTGCGGATCTTATTAAGAGGGGCCCAGAACTTTGGAATTTATGACTCGTGAAGAGGGGCCTGATTATATCTTTTAAATTCATCATAAATGTAATAGCATTTTCAAGAAGCGAGAGTTATTGTCGATTCAGTGTTTATTTTATTTGTTGAAAGAGAAATTATTTTAATGTTTGTTCTAGAAGTCAAATTTGTTTAAAAGTCATGTTTCTGTCTCTTATACACATCTAGATGTGTATAAGAGACAGAAATGGAACTGTCACCTAGAAACNAAGCTTTGTGTGAGTGCATGGCGTGAAAGTTTAATTATAAGATTAATTAAGTCAAAGTTTTATTTCATAAGCGTTTCCTAACTAATAAGGAACTTTGTATGTGGGGCTTACTTATACCCGAATCCATGATAAAATATAATGTATCCTGAGATGAGAGTAGACCTGCGGCAAAATTAATTACATTAATTATATTTTTATGGTGTTCTATTGTAATTAGTTAACCTAGTACTGATCCGCAATTCACCATAGGCATAGGATAGTTAAATTATGTCACAATATGGAGGTACAATAGTAAAAACATGAAAGAGAGGGTAGACCCCACGTAGGACATTTTGATGTGCAGAACAACAGGTAGGTGCTGTGCACATGAGAGTTCCCACAGCCAGTCTTCTTCTGCAACAGTGTTCTTACTACCTCACTTGCTGTAACTTCCGAAACTACTATAACACCCACACATTGACTCAATAATGTTCACTTCAAGGTATTGTGTGTGTCAGAGAGACGAGGCTTAAGTACCCCCCCCCCAAAAAAAAAATGTTTTAAATGATAGTTTGAACCATTTTCTATCCAAAGGCAATGAATTTTCATACCCTTAAGGCGCAAAATTTTGAATTATTTGACTTCAAATTACTATGGGCTTACATGGAGAAACCTTCACGGGCTCATGTCTTTTTGATATTCTGGCAAAATGTACTGGCATAATATAGTGAAAATAACCCTATTAAAACATAGCAAATGGAATGTTAAAATTTTCCAGAATAATTCACCAAAAACTGAGGAAAACCTCCCTCCCTCTCTCTCTTCCACTTCCCCAAATGACAGCAAGAGAATGTTTTACGTGAATAAGATGGGGAATTGTTTGGTGTATTCTTACAGAAATGTTAAAGCCGATTGCTCCAAAAGTTTCCCATTTATTTTCACAAAAGATAGAGGAAATTTCCATCCTGCAGCCTTAAATTCAAATCCTACCTACAAAATGGACAGGGGTAGCATTGCTACTGCCACGCTATGAGAAACACACAACATTACTGCAATCAATGTATGACATACAGATTTTTCTCACCATTACGGAGGCATATACACCCATTCAGACAATTATTAATGTTCCCTGATTATAATGGCACATTTCAGAAACAAACATCCTGGTAGGTAAAATCTCATTAAAGAAGCGATTTCATACAAGGAAATTATCCATAATTCGTACTTCAGATAAATAAACTTCATTGTCAAAAAAGCAGTTGTAAACTGCGTATGACCACACGGGGGGCAATAAACTAAGTTACTCACCGGAAACAAGCAAGGGACCATCCCATCAATTCCGATCAAGGGCCCATGGGCAGTGGTGGATTTAATATTTACAAGAGAAATTATTTAATAAATACATACCGTTATCCATTTATTATTCACAATAAATTGTAGATATTAGAGCAGTAAAAATTCGAGATTAATAAAAACAAAAGTATTAATGACATTCTCGCAGAAGGAAAATCCACCACTACACGGAGTAAAACCTGGANGCCACTACACGGAGTAAAACCCGGACCGGGATGGGGCTACAGAGATAGGTACACAACCAAAGTGCCAAGGTTGCGTACAGTTAGAAATAAACTATTAATAAACAAAGGGAGCAAAATCAACATGCATGAAAAAAGAATTTATTAAACATCTACAGAATAATAACAATAGCGTGATGAAGTATAAGAGATATTAACATCACTTACATCATCCGAAGTCATGTGAAAAACATTTATTAGGAAATTGAAACTCTCATTATCTTCATTTATTAAACGAATAAATTCTTTCACATTATAGAAGCAATACCACATTAAAAAGCTTTTAACCACAGAGGACTTAAAGAGATTCAATTTTTTTGTATCTTGTATATTCAGAAGTAAAACAGTTATTAAAAATAAGTACAATTATTAGAAATATAAACAAAACAAAGCTTGGCATTACTGACTAGAGAACGATGAAAGTAATCTCCAATAGCGCTCGCAAGTAACTGTTATGACAACGGTGCAAGTATCACGTCTGGAGGAGGGTCATTGCAACTTGAACTGCCTTCGGAGCTGAACAGTCTCCTTTTCGTTTTGTTGCGATGGCACTAAATGTTCCGCTTGGAACCGTCTTGGCGCCAACACTTCCGCAAACATTTAAACAACTGTTAGCAGTTTCGTAAATTGTACTCAGTCTTCGTATGGCACTCATCCTGTAAAGACGTCCCTTGAGCGCAGGTAGCCGATTAGCAGGAAGTCACCAGCTCAGTTCGTTTGCTCCGAAAGAGGAAATTCTGAGGACTCGCAAAAGATAAGTATACAGTTGAATTTTCTTAGAATACATCTACGAGGTTTGTGACTCATATTTTTAATTATTTATTTCTTCTTCCGAATTATTCAATTTACGGTAGCACGTATGACAGCTATCCACTTTCTTATCTGCATCTACTTGAAATTCCTATTTTCGTTTTTTTTAAGCTCCCGTAGTTTCCCCCCCCCTTTTCTTGAAGATGAGACACGAGCGAAGTGCTAAGAGTGATAACTGCAGCGATGCATCCGATGTCCATTCTGACGTCGCGACGGCTGTCGAGAAGGCCTTGCACTCCCCTGCCCTGCTTCAATCCCTGGCAAATTATTTCGTTTCAAGTGCATATTTCTCTTTTCTAGTTTTTATACACACACATTATTTATATGTATTTATATATTTCTTCTTGTTCTTTCTCCATCATATTATTTTTCTTCTTACTCAATAATATAATGTTTCTAATATTTGAAATTATCACTTCTTCTACTTTCAAATGTATTTATTTCACGTATCCAAAATACTGGAATCCATAAATTGCTTATTTTTAATTTTCTAACCATTCCCAATAAGTGCTTTCGTCACCTAAATGACAACAACACCAACACGCCTTCCTCCCCCAGATCCATTACCTCAAGCGCTACCTGCCCCGACCCTCACTAACCCTCCCGACTCTCTCTCTCTCTCTGTTGACTGCCCACATAAACGCTCACCACGAGGAAGTTGCACAAATACTTTCCAACCGTCGATCGCATGCACTGTGATTAGTGAAACGTGGGTGAAAAGGAGTTTAAACTCGTCCTTGGTTAGAAATACAAGCGATAAATCAGGTGACGGTGGAGTGGGAATTTTTCTCCGAGACGACATTCAGTACAAAGTTTTGGGATTCATCCGGGAAAGAAAGAAGCAAATCAAAAACTAGAATATCTGGTAATTGAAATACAACTGTTAACCAAAAAGTGTGTATTATCGGTAACGTACTCTCCTCCTAAAACCAGAAATATTGACAACATTTTAAATGTATTATCGAAATTTCTTAGTCATCACGAACACGTTATTGCAATGTGAGATTTCAACTTCAATTTAATACAACATCATTCATGCGCAGCTATTAATTTCAGAAACTTGTTTGTTAGTCCGAATCTAAATATTCTTCCACTCCAAGCAACACTTCATGCGAGAGAGACCGAAAAGTGGATTGATCATATCATTGTGTCCAATATAGATAAAGTACTACTTCACGGACAGACACCCGTTCCGGGAATATCAAAACATGATCTTATATACGTCTCGTATAATCTTAAATCTCCTAGGTACAATCAAAAAATTGCAGAAACTTCAAAAATTTTGATTTAGAAGCGTTTCAAATAGAAGGAACGATGCTTCCGTGGGAACTCGTGTATAATGAAAACTCTTTGGACCGAAAAGTCAAAATATTTTCGGATTTACTTACTCAGCACATAAACAAGTATCTGCCACTGAAAACGGATCGCGTAACTCGTCCCCCGGCTCCGTGGATAACTAAGGAAATACGAAATTTAAAGAAGTTAAGGAATGTAGCTCATAACATTTTCCGACGCACAAAGTGTGAAAGTGATAGAAATATTTACAAAAGGGCAAGAAATTTAGTCGCTAGCAAAATCAAAATTGTTAAAACTAGTTATTTTCATCACTTTCTCGGAGCAAATCGCGATAGTAAAATTCACTGGAAAACTCTCCGAAGTCTTGGTGTCGGGAAATGTCAATCCACATCACTAAACGATCTTAACCAATACTTTGTGAATTCTGCTCCGGATCTTAGTGATACAGTAAAATCTAATACTCTCGAATCAATAAAAGTTCCTGAAAAACAACATACTGATCTTTTCTATTCTCTTGTGTAAACTCTGGTACAATACTTAACATAAAAGACTCAAATCTAACGCATCTGGATCTGATTGCATAAATGCTAGGCTCTTAAAACTTAGTGCTCATATAGCAATACCAGCCATTACAGACATAATAAACTTTCCTCTACGTAGTGGTTCCTATCCAACTGCACGGAAAGCGACTATCGTTCACCCATTGCAAAAAAAAAAAAAAACTCATCCGACCTCTCCAAGCGATTATCGACCGATTAGTGCTTGAGAAATTGGCTCGAAAACAGATAGAAAGTTATTTAATGAAAAATAGCATTTTAGACGAGAATCAAGTCAGGTTTTCGAACACAAGAAAAGACTGACAGTCACTGAAGACTTTAGAAAAAATTTGGACCGCGGTGAAGTAACCATATTAATACTCCTTGACTTTAGTAAAGCATTTGATTCCGTCGACCATGAAATTCTTTTAGGCAAATTAAAAAATATAGGATTTGCCAATCTAACATTAAAATGGTTCCGTGAATATTTAAATGGTCGCGAACAACTCGTCGAATCCGGTAAATATAAATCAAATGCTCTTAAAACACAGAGGTGTTGCTCATGGGACAGTTTTAGGACCCCTAGCATTTCTCCCCTAGCATATGTAAATGATATAGGAAAATCTTTAAAATATAGTAAATACCATATGTACGCTGACGATTTCCAAATTTATCTCAGTGGACGAACATCGGAATTAAATACTATCGTACAGAAAATAAATCAGGACTTGACATCACTCCACACTTGGGCTTCTTCCTCTCTGGGTTTATTGCTGAACCCATCAAATCTCAGTGGTTGATGATTGGTTCACGAAATTTGCTTAATAGGTTTTCAGAACGCGATCCGCCGAATATCAATATAAACAGTGTATCACTTCCATGGTGCAAATCAGCGCGTAATCTGGGTATTTATGTGGATGGTAATTTCAGTTGGAAAACGCAAGTTGAGAAAACTTGTTAAAAAGTTTTTTTCCTCTATGTATGCCCTAATGTGTCTTCGTAATTTATTACCCACTTCCACAAGATAATTTCTGGTAGATTCACTAATAATGCCTCACTTTGACTACTGTGACTTTATCTTTTCAGATTTAAATTCAAAGCTACAACATAAATTACAAGTTACACAAAATGCGAGCCTCCGTTTCATATTTGATCTACGCAAATATGACCACGTATCAGAATATTATTATTTAATATTCCCTATTAAATTACGACGTATTCTCCATAGCCTCATCATGCTGTTCAAGATTCTAAATAATAAACATTTAACTCAACTCGCTGTAAACTTTCAATATTTAAAACAAAAAAAGAACTAGAAATGATGAACTTCTCGTGGTACCACGGCACAGAACGGACATATTCAACAAGTCATTTACAGTAAGTATAATCCGTGAATGGAATTCCACCCAACGTGAGACATTCGAATGGTGTCCATATATTCAAAAGAAAATTAACCTCTAGGTTGCGCCAACATCCTCCATAGTATGAAATAAATACCTAGGCACTTTCACTGATACCTTACTTTTTATTATTATTATTAATTTATTCAATTACCATATTTTCCTTCTCTTGCAAACGCCACATCTATTTCCAACTACCCTTTCTTCTCTTTCTTTATTCTTCTCCCCGATTTCTTCTATTACTCCCTCTCCCCTTCTACCCCCCCTCCCATTCTATGCTGTTGTAACATCCCAAATGCAAGATATTGTGTAATAAAATGTCCTGTAATTTATAATTAATTTTTTATGTAATTTAAGATGTAAACCATAGTATAACGTAATGTCTACAAGTTATTTGATTCTGTGTAAAATGAAATATATCTTAACTGTACTTATATTTTTGGATTTATATTTGTATTTTTATAATGTTTCACTTAATTTTGGTACAGTCGTTATGTAATGTTATATTCATTTTTTCTGCAAAACTCATTTTTTCCTTTCTAATGAGATTCTTTTCTAACAGGTACTACATTAGTTTATAAATCAATTTTATCTTATAATATTTTATAAATTGTTTATGTTCGGTCTTAAGCCATTGGGGTTTTCGCTGGGTTTCCCTCAATCACTTAAGGTTCAATACCGGGATGGTCCTTAGCTTGTTCTCCCAGTAGTAGATATAGTAAATACCCTCCCATTCAAACCAATTTTGTAATAATATTGTAAATATTTTTAAAGTGGTTAGGCAGAAGAGCAGACCTCGGTCTGAGTCTCGCCGCTAATAAAGTTATTCATTTATTTATTATAAACTGCTGAAAAATATATCAAATGCGTGTACTCAGAAGTTCAGCGAATCAGGTTTGATTTGGCACAGAAATGCCAAACTCTAAACCTTTTGAGAGAATCAAAATCAATTATAGTGTCAAACTTTAGTTTATAACAGTACATGGAGAAAACAAATTCACACTAGTTGCATTTCGTCATATTGTTGAAATACAAATTCTCATTCTAACACTATTAATAAAACAAAATGACTTGTTTATCCACTTTTGCTGATGTGAACATAGAATTTTATAGTCAAAATTGTTTTTATTAATGGATACCTATTTACCCAAACACTGTTCTCAATTTAACAGAATTAGTTGTCTATGTACTTCATTATTTTACTGACACCTGACATAGTATGCTTAAAGTAGTATAGGTAAAAATAATTATAATATGATTTATAAATGTAATAATAATATGCATATTCATAATTATTATTATTATGGATGATAATAATAATAATAATAAACTTTATTATCAAAAAAGTTTAAACTTCGTATCACCACGTGGTGCACAATATACTAATTTAGTCTAGGAAAATGACCCTAAGCATTTATAATTACAATTACATTCGCAGAAAAAGATATTTGCATTCATGTACATACCATATCAGTTTTCGTGATGAGTTTTTGACACATTTCTTAAAGTGGTCACAATTCACAATTACTTCCTTCACTTCATTCTACTACATACTGCAGAACTACTTTTCTAACTAGTGCATTAATACATTTTTCGAATATTTTGTATTTCACACTAAACTAGCGAAAGCATGTTATGTCGATGAATCAGCGTGTTCGTCATGTTGTGTTTCAACTATCCGCGTTACTATGTAGTGCACCTAATTTTTTATTATAACTATATATTCCTGCACCTGCTCAACAAAAGATGCCTCAATAATGAAATGTAACATTATTTGGAACCAAAGGCAAAAAATGTCATCTTTTTACAGCAGTCATGCAAACTGAAGTTTACCCTAATATTGCATTCTCATCCAAAATGCAATAGCATGGGCAATTTTATCATGACAGTGTGACGAGAAATAGTTCAAAAATCAATTACAAGATTTGGTCAACGGAGTGGAATGAAATGGATTAACATTTCATAAATGAAGCAAAGATTAAAACAATTCATAAACTTACCTGGAGTTTCATTCTCGGTTGATACCTTAACACGCTCTGAGATTTCCACATTTACTCTCTCTAGTCTTACACTGACTTCACGAAGTTTAATTCCAGAAATTCTTCCCCATTCCTCCCCTCCACAACTTTGTGAGAGCAATTCAACATCCTCATTTTCAGGTGCCTCTGAGGTCAGTTCTTGATAATCTCTGAATGTTTCAAGACATTCCTCATTTTCCACTTTGATTTTAGCTGTACCTATATCTGGCTCCACTTTAATATTTTCCACTGAAACTCCTCCACCTCCATCATAAGTTGCATCATTTGCTGCTATGGCACTGCAGCCAATGTCCAATGGATCTGATAATGGGTCATCTAGATCACAACTGTTGTTTACTTCCTCTTCATTTTCCACCTTAATTAAAACACTTGTAATTGTTGGTAGCTCCTCTTCTAAGTCACCATCTTGAGGGGCACAATCCTGATCAACCTTTAATTGAAGGCATGATGCTGGTGGAACTGACATCTCCACAGCAGAGGTCCCATCCCCATCTTCTTCAGAATTGCAAGACATCTAAAGATCAAAGATATAAAAGAAGACAGATAAATAACCTCAAAACAATTTCTTACAACTCAAGAATCATCTTGATACTTACTTTTATGTTTGCATCCCAGACTATTATGCTTCTATAGGGAGAATTGGTTCCTTCATAGTCTATACACAGACATCACAAAAAGTCCAAAAAATATGTAAAATCTTCATTTCATTAAAATTTATTATCTTCAAAGAGACATAACAGGGAATTAACATGTGAAGAAATCATAGTTTAATACATCAAATGGGTGAGTGGTGTGGTCATCAAGAAAAGTCAATCATAGGACAAGATTTTAAATCCTTTAATGAATTGTAAATACTGTTAACCTCACAAATTCGTTACATTTCAGAACAATAATAAGAAACTGAAGTCTTGGCAAAATCTAATTTATTTATACCTAATGAAAATAAGAGAAGTTTAGTACTTTATCAATCATAACATGCAAGCAACGAATGCTTCAATGAAAATACTTTATTGTTCTTTCACAGAACAAAAATAATTACCAGCTCATAAAGTAACATTCAATTGCGACCACGCTCATTCAAAATTCGTTATACGCCATAGCCGGTATAACTGAAATTCAACACTCTTCACGTACGCCTGGGTACCGAGTATTACCTCACAGATAAGAACAGGTTTACACAAAAATAAGCATCTCGACCTTATATTACCAACACTCAGGGTCAAGTAGTCTCAATACACAGAACGACACAGTAATCTTCTAAAGTCATCGTCCATCATCTCAGATGATCTCAGAAAAGTGCGCCAAACGCTCATCAGTGTTGCCACAAATCACAACATAATCTTCTGGTAACAGTATTCTTTCCAAGAAATAAACTCGTAAGGAAAAGGTAGAAAATATTCTCTACTTCCAAAGATGATTTAGACCAATTTAACATTACGATCCTATCCTAACCTTTTCTTTGTACATCCTTCCGCGAGTGCTGCTACCTCCACAATCGCCTCCATCTTCACACTTAAACAGATTTTTTTTAAACGGAATCGCCGGGACTAACAAACCTAACATCGCCGACTGTGACCGAACAATTTTTAATATTATAATTATCATACCCTAACATACTAATATAACCGGTGGCGGAGAGAAGAAAATAGTGCGGGACAATATTTCTAACTACCGTAAATATAAATGATTAGGATCATTCCTTAAATTCAAATTAAGATGGAAGCTTTTACAAAGAAAAATTAAAATACCCAGCAAACCATTTTAAGTTAATTCTCTAATAGGACATACAGCGCATGTTTAGGGTTTGTGTAAAAGGGTAACTTTTATCACGGTCACTTGCTACAAGCGTAGGTAGAAGACAAGTGTCCATCGCGCGTCTTTTAAATGCATTGCCAGCACAACTAAAGAACTTCAGTTTTGTCATTCAAGTGTTTCTTTGCGTCACGTATTGTCCTTTTTTTATTCCTTTTTAAAGTTACAAATTGAGTATTCAGAACTGATCACGTTTCATCGTGGCACAACTAACGTCGAAAACCAATCCCTTATTTTCTTTATACAAGGGCAGAACCACCGAATTTTGGGGCCCCGTCTTACAATGCTCCACTCCAAAATTAGAAAGTCAAGTAGTAAACAGGTCAGTAACCGGTCGCTTAGAGTGTAACGACCCTTAGCATAGTTTAGAACGTGTTATGTATGTGTTCTGTGGTTTAGAACTCTCAGTTTAAAGTCGAGGCAGTTTCTCGCCAGTGTTCTCTAAACCGCTTAAACGAGTCTGCAAATCAGTCATCCCTACACGGCATGGACCAGTTCGATTTTCATTTGGAATCGGCGTCAGTTCCACCATCACGATAGTTTTCACCATTTCTTATGATTTCAAGAGTTTTCTCTGCTTACAAGTCACTTCTATTGGGTGTTAGTTGCGTATACTCGTGTTCATTAAATGTTCTCACTCACGAAACTTTGAAAGAGCAGCTTTCCTTTCTCAAAATTCTAATTGGCCCGCACCCAATGGTTACCTTAGATGCATCCCAGCGCGCCACGGGGAAGGCCGAGGACTAATCGTCAAAATTGCGCTCTACACCCCTCCCCTTTCCTCGTTTTACGTCGCATAATTTTCGAGTACCTGCAGCCACATTATGCGGAAACCTACAAACAATTGACCTGCAATGGAAACTCAGATCAACACCCAATCAGAGCTCGAGTAGTTTCAATTAGTCGCAGTCGTCACATGAAGACCATGTGCTTGCCGCCAACGTCAACACACTTCGCGAGCAAGTAGAGCGGGTGCAAGTTAGTGGAGCGCTGCGACGAGTGATCCATCTATACCTTTTTTAAACTGTGATTAGAGCCTCCTCTTACTTTTCTTAATTTAACGATCTTGACAATATTAACATCCTTTGCAATCTACATGCATAAAAAAATGTTTTGAAACATTAGGTCATCTCATTGTTATAGGGATCACTCCTACCTGTATTTCTACAACACTTCTGATACTCAAGAAATTAAAGAGTAGAAAGGTATGAGAGCTAGTGCATACTTTATTATAAAGAATAATCCTACTATAATACATTATGGGCCACATCCATGGCATTCAGTCTTCCTGATTTACATACTTCTGAGGCACAAGAGTAGACAAAATCAGTATTTTTGACTGTACAAACAATATTACTAAAGTATATATACACAGAACACATTCTAAAACTAGAAAAGAACACAACAGCTGCCACTATGAAGATAAATTATAACAATACACATTAAATGCCAGTTAGGAATTAAACAAATCCAAGCACAAAAAATAAAACAACCCCTAAAATGTTCATCTGTGAACTTCTTTACGCAGAGCTATGCAATTCCTTTACCAAAAATAGTTCCACAACTAAGGTCACAACTTGGTACATATCAATTTTATCAGTCAACAGAGGTCTAGGTCGTCACCATCCAATGCCCAACTACATTCCCTAATTTGTGAAGATGATTAATATAACTCCACTCAATTTTTATTTTCTTAATTATCTACAATTGGACTAAATGAAAAAAACACTGGTTAACTTGCAATATTACACTTCATCTTAATGTTCTAACAGACATTTTGTACATATACAACTCCATTAACATAAACTTCTCATATCACCCCCTTTTTAACCTAACTGATTAAACTACAATAAAAATCAACTAATAACTTCAATTTCTTTTCTTAATCCTTGTTTTTTAAAATAATGTTTCACAAAACCTGATGCCTGCATGAACTCACATGTTCACATGATTGTCTCTTTTAAACATTAGTGTAATAATCACTATCTGTTCTAAATACTTTTTACATCTTGTATTTTTATATGAGCCTTCATGACTGAGTTGAAATATTGTCAGTAATTATTGATGAAGAACAGGAAATCTTTTTTAAGGCAGCTGCTACTTGTAAAGTTTGAGGTCTCTCATTTTCCTAAATTTTATTTATTTATGTTTTTGTAACGTTAACTTTAGTTACGTTGAAAATGGTATCATTTAGGAGAGAAAAGGAACATGTCTCACACTTTACAGATTAAAATTAATCCTTGCACTCTGTGAGGGGATTGCCTGGTCATCAGCCCACAAATGTCGAGGAACAAGATTTACTTTTATGTCCTTAATGGAAGAAAAACTATAACAGACATTTACGTCAACAACAGACTTTTTCTTATAAAAATAAATAATACTAACAAAAATTTTATACAAGCTTTGACCTTTTTTCAGCAACCCCTAGGCTGATGTGAATCCAGCACTGCTATCTAACATATACAGTAGATGGCTAGACTATTTTCCCTCACTATGAACATCAAGAAAAATTAAAGCAAAATCCTGAAATTTAAAAGAAAACCCACTTCCACAGGAAATTTTACAATATTTCACAGTAAGACAAAGTTCTCAAATGATAAACTTGTGAGAATCACTTTGTTTAAATTCACAGAAAGATGTACAAACAATTTATAGACCTATGACAAATAAACTAATTACACATTTTATTTCTATATTTTGATTAAAACAGCACAAAAGCAATAAAAAATAAATTATAAGACAACCTGTGCAATTCAATCTACAACTACTTTGTTTTCAATTAAAAACTACAATTGTAGGAAATGATACATAAAGTAACAATATGACACAAAACATTGTCATCTAACCCAACATATGGTCACTAGTATGCTGACAAGATTATAAAATCTCTAATCCTTCATGGTTAGGCAAGAAAGATATCACTGTGATTTTCCATGCAGTGCTCTTTGAAATCGCTTTTTTCAGAAAAGGCTTCTCCACACACGGCACAGACAAACGGCTTCTTGTCTACACTACTATGAGCTCGAATTTTGTGGGCAGAGAGGTTGGATTTAGAAGCGAATGATCCTCCACACACCTCGCAACAAAAGGGCCTCTCTCCCATATGCAATCGTAGATGCACTGAATAGTACTCAAAACCTCCGAACCCCTTCCCACACATATCGCAATGAAAAGTTTTAGTCCGGTTATGACTGTGTTTGTAATGCTGACTCAGGGAGTTACCCAACTCAAATGTCTCGCTGCACAAGTCACAACGAAAAGTTAACTTCTTCATTGCCACAGGCGTGGAAGGAAGCTCCGCAACACGCAAATCAGAGCTCAAAGGTTCTTCAATCTCTAACACATCGTGACGTTTACTTGAACTATGAGGTAAACCTTTTGTGAAGGACTTAGGGGTATTGTGTGAAAGTGTAACATGTTCCTCGAGAGAAGATGATGATGAAAATGTTTGAGAACACAAACTGCAAGAACACAATTCCCTTCTTCCTCGGTTAGATAGCTTACTTGAGCTGTCTCGAAATTTGGAGTCTTTGGGCTTGGCAGGCAATGGGGTAGCTATTGTTTGTGAAGCATATGCAACAATGCACACCTGGCATCTACAGGATTTGGCATGCTCGTGGACCTGTGTGATGTGTTTCTTCAAAGCACTGCCTGAAAGGTAATTTGATCCGCACAGGATACAAGAAAAGGACTTCTGCTCTTGAGGAACAATAAGGCTCTGCTGGTCAAGAACAGTAGAAGATGACTCTTTTCTATACAATAAATAATTCTCACAATGCTTCTTTGTGTGCATTTTTAAAGATTTACTATGATGGAAGGCTGCACCACACGTACTGCAGCGGAAAGGTGTCACACCAGTATGAACTGATTCATGACGACTAAGATGAGCACTTCTCCCAAACACTTTCCCACACTTTTCGCACAAGTGAGAATCTTCTCCATCATGGCCTTTCAAAGGAAGAAAATTCTTTTTACTCGCTCCACCAGAAGCTTCTCTTCTACCCATCGTAAAATTTCTTGATCGGGACAGAGCAGTATATTTCATGCTTAAAGGTAAGGATGTGGAGTGGATGCGCCTGTGAACCTTCAAATAGCCAAATGAAGAAAAAGATTTTCCACAAACTTCGCAGTGAAAAGGGCCCCCAGTTGCATTGTTCTGTTCTTTCAGCGGCGGCGGCGGCACAAAAGGAGACTTTCTCCTTCGGTTTCCAGCTTTCAACACAACCAATTCCTTCTGGATACCATTCTCAAAAGTAGATTCGCCCTTCTCGACAGACAATGAGGTTGCTGTTGCTGGTGAAGGATGTGCAACAATGCAGACCTGACATCTACAGGATTTTGCATGCTTATGTTTCCGCACAATGTGCTTCTTCAGACCCCTAGATGAAAGATAATTTGATCCACACAACTTACAAGAAAAAGACTTCTTATCTTCAGAAACAAGAAGACTTGGCCGGTCAAGGGAACTAGATGAAGAGGACTCCTTTCCATCTACCTTACGACTGACAGAATTCTCTCCCTCATGGGTTTTCATATGATTTTTAAAAGTTCTCATATAACGGAAACCTTTCCCACACACACTGCAGCAATAAGCAGTCTCGCCCGAGTGAATGAGCTCATGTTGTTGAAGATGTTCCTTTCTATAGAATGTTTTCCCACACGTACTACAGAGGTACGAATTTTTTCTAGCATAGAAATGAAGATTGCCAGTAGAAGTGAAATTCCTAGCGCTCACTTCACCCGAAACTTCCCTTCTATCTTTCATAAATTTCTTCGACCAAGCTAAAGCATTGTACTTCATACTTAAAGGCAAGGATGTGGAGTGAATGCGTCTGTGAACTTTGAGATAGCCAAACGAAGAAAAAGATTTTCCACAAACATCACAGTGGATAGACCCTCCAGCTGCTATGTTTTGTTCTTCCGACATCAACTTTAAAGAAATAGAACTTGTACTGCAGCTGTGATCTTTCACAGAAGTGGAGTCATCCAGTTTGACAGACAATGAAGTACTGGAACTGTGTGGAGAAACTTTCCTGATGGACTGAGGGATATTATGTGAAAATGTAATATGTTCCTCAAGAGAATAAGATGAAGAAAATGTCTGGGGACACAAGTAACAAGAAAATAATTCCCTTCTTCCTCTGTCCGGTACCTTATGTGTTGATACAGGGAGTTTTCTCGAGTAATCTTGGGGCTTTGAGGCAGGCAACAGTTTTGGAGGAAATGCTTCTTCACAGACCTCACACCTACAGGATTCTCCGTGTTTATGGACATGCCTGATGTGCCTCCTCAGGACAGCAGATGTAACGTAATATGATCCACACAAATTACAAAGAACAGAATTATTCCTTCCAGATATACGAAGACCCTCCTGCTGGTCAAGAGAACTAGAAGAGAAGCCATCTTTCCCATCAACCTTACCAATCAAAGAATTCTCACAGTCATGGGTTTTCATATGCCTTTGCAATTTTTGGGAATAACGGAAGGCTTCACCGCAAACACTGCAGCGATAAGGTGTCTCGCCAGTGTGTATGCGTTCATGTACCTTAAGATGATGACTTTTCAGGAACTTTTTCCCACACCAATTACAGACTGAAGACCCCTTTTTAGCATGAACTTTCATGCTTAGATTTTCAGGCAAACCTACTTTTTCTTCGCCCCTACCACCAGCAACTTTCCTTCCATCTCCGATAGCTCTTGCTACTTTAATGGTATCATTCTCAAAATGTTCCTTACGGAGGAGAGAAATCTTACTTTTGTTAGTACTTTGTTGATGTAGAGAACCTAGTGAAGAACAAGCTCCATCAGATGAATGTACCTTTCTTTGGCCCAACTGATGTTCATAAATCCCATAGGATGATATTTTTTTCACATTGTTATTAACACCCAAAGATTTTATTGCTTTCTGAAGAACAGTTTTAGGTTTGTAGAAGGAAGTAGATGAAATCGTCACTTTTGCCACTTTCCCTGAAACTGGCTTCTTAGCTTTGTGAACTCTGTTTCTATGCACACGAAGGGAGCCATCAGACGAATAGGTTCTTCCACATAGAGAACAACAGAAGGATTTACCTTTTATATGTGAGTTACTATGTTGCTTTAGACTATCTGCAGTAGAGAACACTTTTCCACACACTTTACAATTGAAACAATTCTGGACATTAGGGAGGCTGTCTGGTGTCATCTTAATTGACACAGGAGCATTGTCCACATTTGTATTTGGAAATGGGAATTTCACATCCTTGTGAATTATACTAAAATGTATCATCAGAAAATTAAATTCAAGAAATGACATTCCACATAAATAACAACGAAAAGATTTCTCATTTCTGTGAGACTTCAGCATGTGTTGATCTAAATAACGCCTTCCAAAGCAATTTCTTCCGCAAAACATACACAAGAAAATACTTTCATTCTTATGTGAAATTTTATGGTGCTCGCGACGACTTGAAGGGTTCGTGAATATTTTACTACACAAAATACAAGGAAAAGAGCTTGTCTTTCTATGAAGGATGCTGTGCCGCCGTAAATGGATAAGGGAAGATAAAATTTTTCCGCAATAAGCACAGCAGAGAGGATTTACACCAGAGTGAGACTCGTAATGCCTTCTCCAACGAGTTTTGCGACCAAACTTTTCCCCGCATATCTTGCAGGTGAAAGGCAATGTATGTGTCTTCTGATGTAGTTCAAGATACTGTGGTCGTAAGAAAGCTTTCCCACACACTTCACAGCAATGCGACCCTGTTCTCATATGGACACTCAAGTGGATACACATCCTTAGGAAAGAGGAAAATTCTACTTCACAGAACGGACAGGAATGAGTTTTTACAGGGGTTGAACTTGTATCAACAGTCATCACTTCAAAGGACGAAAGTGAGTTACCATTGAAACTGTTGTACTTTGTGGACTTGAGAGTTTTAGCTCTACATTTATGAACCTTGAGATATCTCAACGAGTAATAACTTCTTCCACACATTCCACAAGGATAAATCTTCTTAATCTTAGAGGAAGGCACATGGGGCAACTGGGAATTATGCACCACTCTCCCCCCCATATTCCTTTCAATTCCACTTCTCTTTCTCCGAAGAGTAGAGGACTGAGAAACATCATTGAGGGGCGTGCAATACTGCAAGTGTTCCTCCAAGTTTCCAGTTTCAGCAAACGTCAACACTAAAACAGAAATTCATTGTATTTTATTAGGAAATAAATGGTCAAATTATCCTTTTTTTACATTGAATTTTTTCAAATTATGACATAGTGGTATACGAGCATTAATAACCAAAACCATGAAATTAAAACTATATTGGACAATCATAAGGCCCCTAGTAACATTCGGTAGTGAAACATGGGTGTTAAAAGATGCAAATAAGGAATAACTTGCAGTGTTTGAAAGGAAAATACTCAGAAGATATTTTGTCCTACAAGAGAAAAAAGTGGCTTTTGGAGAATTAAAACCAATGCATAATTAAACAAACTAATTCAAAATAGAAATATAATAAATTGCATTACATCTCTAAGATTGAACTGGTTTGGCCATCTCTGCAGAATAAGGGAACAAAGAACTGTTAAGAAGGTATAGGAATGGAAACATTAGGTGTTAGACCCCGAGACCGAAGAAGAAATGGTCTGAGGATGTCTACAATGATATATGTAGAATGAAATTGGATTGGAGAACAAAGGTCAAAGATAGGAAGGCGTGAGAGCAGATTGTTGAGAAGGCCAAAACTCTCCCATCAGAGTTGTAGAGCCTGGTGAAGAAAAAGGTGTACAAGTGTATAAAATTTGTTTTAAAATATCTAATTTTACACAGACTATACATTCAGAAATATCTATACCAACAGTGAAAGTCAAACTATCCCTCAACAGGTGCTCAAGGGGTTCGCGGAGTTTAAGACCTCAGCACTGGGAGCAGGAGACGAGGTCAGCAATTCGCTCCGACCGGTTTGACCCGGTATTCATTTCACAGCAAGCAAAGTAGGCTTGGAATTGGTGTGTGATCAAGAATCTCCACCCCACCTGAGATTGAACCCCAGTCATCCAGCCAGCAACTGAGCGCTCTAACCACTGAGCCACGCGGACTCCCGTATCAACGCAAGAGACCGGCGAAAAATATCGCAAGTTACGGTAAATGCGATTTTTACGCCAAAATCTGCGAAATTAGTTAATATGCAATAAATATGCGAAATGTGGCATTACGTAAGAAAAACTGGTCGAAATTGGTAATACGGGCATTTTTGTTTAAATACTACTATTCATAAAGATGAGATGTTCTGAAGGCGCACAAAGGCTTCCTTCACTTTAAACATAAATGTAATTTTGCATAC
>NNCF01134321.1:2006-27119 GCA_002313205.1 Laupala kohalensis
ACATTTGGTGAATTGTTTGTAAGTGACGTAAAAATGCATTTTTGTATTGCTTTTCCTGACGCCTACATTTTTACCTTGTAATAGACGAAAGAAACCTTTTTCGTGTCTGTATTTTCCCAGAATTTAGAAGTTTATAATTCACTTAATATACACATATGAATCGTGAAACATTTTGTATGAGCTCATACGTAAAAATTTTAGTTTCAACAAATAAATACCATTAAATTGCTTCCTTAAAATCCATAGATATGACAGTTGTCAGATTCTTCAGTCCTTTTCCCTTTCACAAAAAGGGAAGTTTTATTTCCTTTCATCTTGAGTTTCTTGAATCTGAAATATCAGAATACATATAAGAAAAAATAAACATTAAATTAATATTAAAATTTTTGAATGGTTTGACTAACGTGTTCTGTTTCCTTTCGGATGGAAAATTTTAAAAATGATTTAAGATCTATTGCTATGAAAGTGGTTGTAAATGACTCAAATTCTTCAGTAGTCCTTCTATTAATGAAAATGGGGTTAATTGCTTCATTAGAGTCAGAACCTCATAGGAAATTGAATTTTGAAATAAGTTAATTAGACGAATGGACTAAGTAAAATAATGTTAGCTTCACTCCTGAATATTCTTGGTAAACATTTACATAACTTATTATTAGATTTTTACATTCCTTCTGATGTAGAAAAACACAAAACAAATATTTTCCTCTCGTTGAAAGGTTAATTGTTTTTTGACATTGAGATTGATACTTAAGATCTATTTAAGCATTTAGACAGTTGGGTCCGCGTGGAGTCAAAATTCTCGCCTGTCTCTTGAAATACTGTCGAGTTTAACCGCTTGCAAACCATCTCGTATCACACGATATTGCAATTAAGAATTGGGAGTACTATACTTGATTGTCACATCATTGTGTAAACTAGACAAATGTAATGCCGCGCTGGGCTCATTATCAATATGAACAAATTTTTGTTCCTCGAAAGGAGCCTTTGAGATATATTTGAGATAAGGAAGACTTAAATTTTTAGATATATTTTGTTTCAAGACTGTCCTACTTTTTATTCTGTGATTTACTTCTAATTCATTTCTTGTCCAAAAATACGAATATTTCTCGTTAATTTCAACACAATATATTTTTATTGCGTCTTAAAATTACTAAGAGAAAAATGTTTCATTCACAGTATTTCGTACCATTTCCTGCTATATTTTTAGTATTACATATTAATATTATAAACATTTCAGTGTCGTGAAAGTAATTATTGTAAATGGTATTGAAGACACACTAACTTTGTTTTGATTAGACATTATTTTTTAACATGTAGCTATACAAAATAAAAAGAGATTCTGACTAAGGCATATAAGAAAGTAACTATATTTTAAACCGTGTATGCCCCATCCTGCCCACGAGTCCTTTAGGAGATTGTTGGGTGCCACAGAGAATGACAAGTCATTTCCACGATAATGGAGAAGAGATCTTAGGAGAATGAAAATGTCTCATCATCCACATAAACAAATAATACAGAACATAAACGTAACAATATATCGGAGCAACAAATACATAGACGCAAATCCATTCTGATATAAATGCGTAACGCGAAAGCCTGCCTTTCTGTTTGCTACCAGATTACGACTAAACCACTGAACCAATCGTAATGATATTTGGCAACGAGATAGTTTACATGTCCGGTATTGACATAGGCTAATTTAATTTTTTAAACGAGTGATAAACAAATATAAATTGTTTTTGGCTTTAAATATCGATAAAATCGAAAGAAAAGAAGATATATGCTTACGCTTACTAAACGGTCAGAGGAAGGTGACAACAAACGAATGGCGATACATTTTACCTCAAGGAGTTCTAGAAAAAAAAATCGGGATAGCTTGTGTATATTTTCCACATTCTCGTTATTAAAATACTTTAATTTATGTGTTAAAATACTTCAATTTAAGAGAGTAATTTGAGAAGAATAAAAATCATGAAATTTGATGGATTATTAATTCTTACATTTAGAAATGGTAAGAAATGCCATTAAAATGTAAAATTTTGACGGACCCTTTAAATTTTACAAGAATTTTAATTAAATGATGGAGCCAATCCATGCATCGGAAGCGAAAATTTGACCGACGCGAGATGGTGTAGTATATAATGTCATGTTTTGTATTAATTTTATAATTATTATGAATTTGGAAAAAAATGATGCTGTATTAGTTTTAAAAAACAAATATATAAATGTCTTTTGATTTTACAATGTAGATATTTTCTGAGAAAAAGAAGGTTAGTGTAAAAGAAAAATCGCAGTCATCGCCGGTTGTTCAGACAGTATTATTATAATTCAACAACTGAGATAAAATACTTTTAATGAGAAATACTGTCTTAAGTTATTAAAGAACAAGGCCAAAAAATATGATATAAAAAATGAAATAAATAATTTTTGCATTAAGTGTTTCTTTAAAGTTAATAATAATAATAATAAAATTAATGCATATAAATTTTAATTACGGTAATTCAACATAAGTTTTTAAATAATGTGCAATTTGATTCTTACATATTCATTTGGAGACGTTTCTTGGACACTAACATATATAGAAAACCTCCTGCGGAAAGTAAGGCCATAATGAAGAAATATAGGTCACACTACAGAAACTAAATATAGAAATGCACAGTTTTCCTCACAAGCAAGAAGGAAGGGACATAATCCCTTTGATGAATTTACAGTTCACAAATAAAGCAACCCAGAGAGTTCCTTAACCAGAGGAAGGTTAAATCTGTTTTATATAACCGTATGCGCTGCAGACATGAAATATACTCCATTAAATTTAGCAGACCATTCTCCAGAACGAAACGAAATTAACGGTGAAGTCAGTCAGAGAATTAATCAAGGGAAATATAAAGCTCTTCATGGAAAACATCCTCATGATCTAGATGAGCCTCGTGTTGACAAAGCTTCGTCGAACACCTTGCTTACAAAAGCCAGGAAAATCTATACTCGGAAACGAAGGGATTTCTCATGGCGATTCAAGACAAAGTAGTATGCAGAAAATCAGGAACAAAAAAAATTATTGCAAGATACTGACATAGCTAATGACATATGTAGGATGCAAAATTAAACCAGAAACTATACAACTTATTATTATATGCTTAATTGAATTTACTTTTTCTTATTTAATTTTAGGACACTCTTTTGTTTTATACTAACTATTAAATGCAATTACGCAAATGCATTTTTTAAATTGTAAACGAATTACTGTTTCTAATATAGGAAGGAAGAATTTTCCTGACCATGCTGTGGCTACAGAGGAAATTTTTTTAAGGATATTTGTACAACGTTTTGGAATGCTGCATTGTTCTTGTGCTGATAGACTCTACCAGGTGCGCGAACGAACACCGTCACACGTGTCTTGAACGCCTCCGCAGACGTCAACCGAATATCTGGACGTCACTTCCAGTTCGAGTCGTCACTCCTACCGTTCCTAAAATTTACCTGGCCTCTGAAATGTTCTCAAAATTTGTTAGTACAACCAACATTCTCAGTTGTTTCCCCTTATGTCGTATACTTGACTTAGTGATATTTTCATCTTATACGTTGCATTCACTACCACCAAACTTGACGAAATAACTCTGGGAGAGCCTGTCCTTAATATAGGTTTTTTTATTGTATGTAGTGTAACACCAAATCAACATTCCTATTTATAAAATACATTGAGTAAATTGTCCAAGACATCTTACTTTATTAATTTACTTTACTCGAAATTTATTTTACGGTAGTCTCTTTGTTGTAACCATTGCGTTGGTGCACCCGTAAAGTATGTGTACGTGCTACCATATGATGATTTTCATATCAAACGACAATCATAGGCAGTCCAAGTCTTAATGAATGTGCGGTTATTGTTCTGATATATTGGTGGCCGAGAAACTCCAATCGAGTCTAACTTCGTCTTTTTAGTGCCCACACCCTCGATAAATTCAGAATTTCACCAACTCCTTCCCAGCAAACACGCCCTCTGTATCCGCTATGACGGGCGTCTAGTCACGATTGCAATTGGCGCTCTAGAGTACGCGACATGCTGCTGTGAAATAATTTTTTTTTTTTCTATAGAGAGTTTTTTCGTAGCGTATTTTCAAAATATAGCATATGCTATCCACATGCAAGTCGCTTCTGCGCATGTTTAGAAGTTAGTGGTACACTAACGCTCCTACATTACGTTGCAATGGCTCTGTTTTCGTGTGATGTTAGTTGTACGCTAGATAATGATCTTAAGGCTTAATCCGGTCTAGATTTGAGGTTATGTTGGTATCTGAAACGATATGCGAGAGATTTGTTGGTTGTGTGTGCCGTATGAGCACNTGCACATTCTGGTGTAATTACGTTACAGTTTTTGTACGCATGGATAGAATTAGTTTGGTTAGCGTTAAAATTTTTAATTATGATTTGATTCTTAAGTACGCTGTACAAAATGCTTCGGTTATGCAATGTACGTTACGCAGACAGCATTATTAACCTAATGTATGTGTTAGGAAACGAGCGCCTTATGCAAAAATACTGTAATATATGACTAAATAAATGATGAAATTGAAATGACTTGGGTGACAAAATGACTTAGGTGACAGGTCTTATAATCCAACGAAAGAAGGGAAATCACAAAAAAGAAGATTGATAAATTCATAGCCTCTCAAAGAATACTTAACCGCTCTTTGGCATTGTAATAAAGTAATGGATAATCAGCGTTATATGCTATTTATATTGTTATCAATAATGCGAACGAATGTCATCAATAGTTGATGGTAGCTAGCTAATATTGTAGAAGATGATTTCTTCGTACACCAATGAAATTATTCGTGTCCAGCCAAGTCATACATGGCCATGAAATGGATTATATAATATGAAATATATGTAAGGGAAAACATAAAAATTATTTAAAGGGTTAGACAATTAATACATGTTTAAAACACGATTGGGAAAAACTAACCCAGAGTATGACAAGAAAATAGAAGAAAAAAATTAACATCAGAGATTACATTTATTATTCAACTCTTTTATTTTGTTTACCTCGACAGATGTTTCTCACAGTACAAACCCATGGGATCCAATTTTTCAAATAGCTTGTTGGTAAGTTCTGGTGCAGTCTTAGCAACATATTTGATATACTCATGAGTAGCATCTCGGAATTCAGGAGCAAAGCTAGCGCAGTCGTTTGTCACAATCTCTTCCAGAGATTTCTCCTTCGAGACAGAATCTTCGATTTGCATCTCTTCCTTAAAGTATTTTTTTCCTTCATCTATCCATTCCTGAATCATGTTAGAGAATTGTGGTTGTTCCGTTTCGCACCATTTCTCCTCAGACTAGAAATGAGATTGAAAAGAAGAAATTACAATACATTTCACTTTACGTAATTTTCTTACATTACAATTAGCAATATTTTGCACTTAGTAAATTAAATCATATTTCTTTCTGACATGTATATTTATGAAGTAGTTGGTTTGTATAGAAAGAATTATTAAAATCTCACCTCTGCTTTAGAAGAAATATTCCAGTTCACGAACACAACACTAGTAATAAGGCTAATATTAATCGTCGACAAGTCTTTGCCAAAGAGGTTTTAATCTTTCAGGAAAAAGTTTGTATAATTTTTCCCCAAAGATTCAAAGAAAATAAATAAATTGAAACTCAAAAAATCCTTTAAAAAAATGTTTTTAATGCTCTATTTCTTTTATAATGTGAAAAAGTTACTGATTTTAATGAAAGAAAATTTTGTTTCAATTTACCTATAAATATTGTTTTCTTTGTGATTTTGATGATATACGTGATTTTTACTTCTCTTTTTCTTTTTCACAATATTCTGATGCATGTTGTGTTGACCCTTTTTACTTATTATATTTCTTTTCTAAATACGCAACCTTGGCACAGTTGTATTCATTATCTCTTTAGACCCATTCTACCTCGGATTTTTCTCCGGTTTTTATTCCGGTTGATGGCGTTTTTTCCATATACGGGAATGTCGTTTAAATCTTTTGTTATAAGCGATTCTTATTTTCACTGCGCATTTAATTTCAAATCATTTTGGAATAATAATTAGATTGTTTCGTATTTTACTAATAATTTTATAAAATTTAAATATATTTTTTAAATATTAAATCCGCCAGTGTTCTTGAACCGTTGATCGGGATTGATTGGATGATCCCCTGTTTCTTTCCGGAAAAGTAAGTTAGTTTATTGTGCTACACGTGGTCATCCGCTGCTCGCAACTGGTTTTATGACTATAATGTTTATTAGTTTCTTATTCATTACCAGCTGCCGTATTGTTTGTATTATTTCTTTATTATCTTAGATTATAGGTCGTATGGTTTAGTAAGAAATTTGTATTCAAATATATCCTGAGCGTATATAAATATGGAACTGTGATATTAACTGGGATATTTCGAGATATGTGGCTATGAGTTTAAGTTCTCTATACGGTACGTTGACGTCGACTGTAACCAAGGCTTTGATTGAAAGCAAAAAAGCGACGCAACACTGTGGATAGTGATTCCGACAATAGTAACCAGTGCATTAGCGATCCTGCAAGTTTCGAATTGATGCAGTCGTAGAGCTTCAAATATTTTTGATATCGAGTATATCTGAACCCCGGTTTTCACGGATGAAAGTGAACACGCTAACAAAACACAAGAATGTATTTAGAGAAATATATGTTAGAGATATCCGATCAGTTTTAGCAAAATATTTTAAAGGGAAAATTTATTTTAGAACTTATATAGTAGCCGATATAGGAATTGTAAAAATATTTCAGGGACAAAAGTAAATATTCCTAAGGACGATAAGTGTAAGTTAGCATTCTGAAACACTTTATAAGATCAGAGTATTGTGCCTTAAACAATCAAAATATAAGTCTTTAGAATAACTCTCGCCGTTAGACAGGAGAACGCGTAGTTCTGTTGTGGATTACCTGCTATATAAAGAAATATACTATAATCGAAATGGACTATAATCGAAAAGTCAACTCATATGAATTCTGTACTTGCTCGCTAACCTTTGGCATGCTGTGTGGAATAGGAAGAGGTAGGCAAGGAGACCGTACCCCGCAGCACACATAAAACGTTACTGCGGTCACACATCATTGGTCACATCTCGCCACGTTTCTTTTTTTACATTAATCAATTCTTCCTGTCAATTTAAATACCCTTGTTAATGCATCTAAAACCTTGAAATTTAAAATAAGTACTCTTGGTTCATATCCGAAGGTAAGTCATTATTTCAAATGTATTATTTTCTTGGTTGAAACCATTTCTCACCTTTTATTGCGCGAAAAATTTTAGGTGTCAATTTTCACCTTGATACATTCTCTTACCTTAATTACTACCTGATATTCTGGTTGTTGTTTTCTTACCATTGTAACTATTCTTTGGATCCGTTAACTTAGTTAACACCACTCGAGTCCAACATCGTTTTTTCAGTGCCCAAACTCTCCATAATTTGAGTTTATCACCAACTTTTTTTCCTTCTCCCGAACAACTTTTCTCTGGTCCCTCGAAAACCATTCGCAATGACGGGTGTCTAGTCAGTATTGTAATAGGCGATCTAGAGTGCTCGAAATGTTGCTAAGAAGAAAAACACCTTTTTTTTGTTACAATGTAGTGTCCCACCATAGCGTATCTGCGAGATATTGTATGCGGTATTCACTTGCAAGTTACTTCTGCGCATGCTCAGATGTTAGTGGTACTCTAATGCTTTTACATTACGTTACAACGCCTCTGCTTTCGTGTGATGTGACAAATATATGTTCTCATAGATCTTGTCATCCAACCAAAGGAAGAAAAATCACTATTAAGAGAATTGATTAATTTCGAAGTCTCTATTGGAGAATACTTAAAACCTTTTTGTCATTTAATAAAGTAACGGATAATCCTCGTGATTTGATATTTACAGTGCTATCAATATTAATAATGGTAACGCATGTCATAAATAGTTGATGGTTGTTAATATTGTAGAAGATAACTTGATCGTACATTAACAAAAAAAATTCATGTCCAGCCAAGTGATACACAGACATGAAATGGTCAAGATAAGATAAAAAATACGGAAGGTAAAACGTAAAAAGAATTTTTTAGAGAAATAAACAATAAATACATATTAAAACACAATGGGGAAAAACTTAACAAGGATATGACAATAAAATATAAAAGAAAAAATTAATATCTGAGATTACATTTATTATTCTTCTGTTTAATTTTCGTTTACATCAACCCATGGTTCTTACGGTTCGAACCCTTGGGATCGAATTTTTCAAATAGCTTGTTGGCAAGTTCTGGTACAGATTTCGCAACACATTTGATATACTCATGAGCAGCGTCTCGGAATTCAGGATCACAGGTAGCGCAGTCNNGAATAACTTGCACTTAGAAAAATGAAGTATTATCCATCCCTTGCATTTATATTAATGATACAGTCGGGTTTTTGTTTGGAAAGAATTATTGAAACCTCATTCCTGCTTTAGTAGAAATATTCTAGTTCCCGAACACACCACTATAATAAGACTAATAATAAACCTTTAGGTGTGTCAACAATTCTTTGCAAATGAGGCTTTATCTTTCAGGATCAATTTTTTATTATTTATTTCCCGCATTTAATCTAAATAATATCTCAATGTTAAATAAATAAAACTCTTTAAATCCGCCGTTTAAAGTTTTCTAACGCACTATTGCTTCTATAATGTGAATAAAATTACTGATTTTAATAGAAGAAATTAATTAGAGATTCATATTCTTGAGGGATAATAATGAATAGTCAGAAAGACAATAATAGGAACTTGGCATTCCGAAACACTTCATAAGATCAGAGTATTGTTCGTAAAACAATCAAAACAATATAAGTTTTTAGAATGACCCACGACCTTTTCTGCAGCTGGACGAGAGAATGAGTAGTTCTGTTTAGGAAGTTTCCTTCAATATAGATAAATAGCTATTTCCTGTTGAACGATTTGTATGAAATGTCCCTGATGCAAAATTAACGAAGTACAGAATACAAATGAACAGTGTAGACCGAATAAGATTTATACCGAATTAACAATGGATTTTACTTACCTTTCTATCTGGGCATGTATTTCAAGCAGTATATTTTTTACAATATTCGGGGGTGCACATTTCTACGATTTTTAAGATGCACAGGAAAAACACACCTTTCATGACAATCATGATTCACAAATATGACTGCCATTTCGAGAGTAGAGTGAGTTTCATTAAATGTTGAATTAACTGGAAAACTTTAAAACTGCAAAAGTGGAATAAATAAATTTATATTTCCCCCTTCATTGCATTTCCTAAATCATCTCGAAACATTACTTTCTAAGAGATAATTGCCGTGAAACTATAGAAACGTACCATCAAAATGATTACATACGTCGTAATCTTTTACAACTCGATATGTTCGAAACTTCTAGATATACGATGAAATGTTTACAAACGGATGAGTATTGTTTGTATCTGTAGATTAAAAATTTAATTTTATCTTGAAAGGTAATAAAGTATATATAAATAAGAATAAAGTAT
Source organism: Laupala kohalensis (assembly GCA_002313205.1). Lineage (NCBI taxonomy): Eukaryota > Metazoa > Arthropoda > Insecta > Orthoptera > Trigonidiidae > Laupala > Laupala kohalensis. The sequence continues at coordinate 11,543 of NNCF01134321.1, forward strand.
TTTCATAAAACAATCATATTTTTATTTGTACATAAACGATATGTTATCGTCTACACCTTATTGCGAAATTGTGTTCTTTGTTTTAACACTTGTCGGGGAAGAGATTTTTATTACTTCACAAGTCTCAAGATGGAGACTTTTTTCGCAAGAAGATTTCTCCTTCCAAAATAAATATTAAGGTTATGCAGGACAAGGTTTATTATGCAGTTTGAATGTAAACAAATAATCAATATCAACACACCAGGGTGACAACAACAGGTATGAAAGTTATATGAACAGTTCCTTTTGTGCGACTCACGACTTTGAATGATTTGGTCGTTGGTAATGGCACTTCTGTCGTCCGTGGCGAGGTGGCGCTTCGGTATCGAGGTCCTGCTGACTAGCTGATAACGTTGGAGTACGAGGTTCTGCAGTCATCCGGGAGGTGGTGCTTCCGTCCAATATTCTGCAGATATCGTGAGAGAGCGTCTCGTGGCCTCTGAAGATAGTATTTGGCCGCGGATAAGGCTATTGCACAGAGCTGGATTTCTTGATAGAGGTTATAATCGGAGACGATGTTCACTCATCAAGAGAATACGTCGTACTGATTTCTCAGTCTATGCTGTTGCTATAAACTAAACTTTGACAGATGACGACGTTAACGACGTAACACAGCGTCGAGGTTCGTCTATTGAAGCTTTCTCGAAGTTTCTTAATAAGCAGACCCAAGTTTCTCGAAGTTTCTTAATAAATAGGCGACACACGCCTGATGATACATGCGACGCGTGCGTCTCATGGAGTCTTCTAATGTTTACTATTTGCGTCGTATGTAGAGACTCTCTTGCGGACGGTGTGTATTATTCTGGCCTTGGATCTTGAGTCTCTGAGTCCTTCGTCTTGACGACGGCATAAACAACATGGCGTGTAATGCCTCGGCGTAACAACATGCATCTCTTATGTGTTAATGCATGGGGGAGTTTCATCATAAACGTAGTAAGGTACGTGTTTCGCCGTATATGTAGTGAGGTACGTCTACACACTGCTTCCTGCGTAAACAATTCAATGCTCAAAACATTGTAGTCAAACTCTCGGCATAATGTCATTCAAATCGTTAACATTGTAAACACGAATAAAGCAGTATAAATGCCTATTTGCAATAGTCAGAAAAATATTTTCCCCATATATCTCTTGCGACGAAAGGAATTCCAATAAAAGCTGTTCAGATAACAAAATCTTCAATCTTTGTTTTCAAGACAACGTCAAGTGGATGTTTTACATTTATAATTTCCATTCCAGGCAAAGTATATAGTTCTAAGCATTTCGAATACTAAGTCAAATTTGTAAGTTAACATATCTCCCGCCGCGTGCAACATGCAAATGATAATTTCATAGCTTTTGATATTATTTTTGGGGGCATTTTACTCGGAGCATCCAAACTTTTGAATCGCAATCGTCGCCATTGTTTATGAAACTGTTGTGTTGTTTACACAATAACTAAAACGGCAGTGGATCTCAGTCCATAAATCTCGGAGCATCACTCGGCCTGAAATTCAACCAATCGCCTTACATTGTAAACAATTAATTTAAACTTCTCTTATATTCAAATTAAGAAGCAGACTTCTTGTCTCAGGATTAGTGTCATGGGGATGATAAATTATTTCTTAATGAAATCAGTACGAATGGGGAACAACTCGCGATCATGAAGAAAAATTAAAGGTCTTTACGAATTTTTTTTATTAAAACTATTACAATACAACTAAATTATAAAATATTTAACAATAAAAAATAAATATTAATACAAATAACTTCTAGAAAATATAAAAAATTTCAATTACAAATATTTGTTAAAACAACAATATTGTTTAATGATAGAAACTCATAGGAATATTAATTAGAAAAGTAGACAATAAACAATATACAGAAAAAGAGAGAAAAATATGATAAGGTAAAAATATAAAAAAATTCTAAGTAAGAAATCATTTTTTGATATATATATTTTGATGATACATTCCCACCAAAAGACTCACATGAAATCACTGGCTTTACCATTTACATTTAAACATTCACATTAACGCCGAAGTGACGTCATCACCACAAATCCCTCAGGCAGAAATTCCCCCAAAAGACACACATACAAATCGTTATCATTTAAACATTCACATTAACGCCGAAGTGACGTCATTCCCTCAAAAAAACACATAAACTAACATACACTGAAGTTAAAATCTTATCTTATTAACCAATGAATCTCCCTTTATCTTAAGCGATATCAAAGCACTGAATTTAATTACAATTTTATCTAATTAACAAAAAAATCTCCCTTTATCTTAAGCGATATCAAAGCACTGATTTTAATTACAATTTTATCTAATTACCAACATAAATCTCCTTTTCTCTTCACAATGATAAAACACTGATTTTACTTATGGCATAATTCTATTAAAACTAAAGTCTGTCTTGGCACTCAGGTAGTCTAAAGTTCGTACCTTTCTTTCGTAATTCATGCCATTTCCTCCATAACACGCAAGCGCAATACGGTGCTGGTTTTAGACAATTACCAACAGCCGTATCATACCTCTCAAGATGACCAATTACCGCCGCTGAGTAGGGTCCTCACGTAGGTCAGTCCCTCCAACAAAGCGTCAGCAGTACCCCGTCCTTCCGGATGACCACCAAAAATAGCTCGGGCGACAAAAAACTGGTGCGATGCAAGCAATGTGAGCTACATCAACAGTCTGTGAGGTGTCAGCTTCTCACCAAAAGATTCCGCGGAGCAACGTCAGCAGCGTCAACATCTACGCGAAAAATCTGCCAGATCTGAGCTTCGCGAACGAAAAATCTCTAAGACCTGCGAACGTCTGGGCGCTGCCAAAAAACTCTGTGTTAGCTGAACACGTCTAAGCGCCGCCAAAAAATTCTATGTGATTCGCGTCAGCATCTAAGCGAGTGAGCTGCGAAACATCTATGCGTGTGAGATACGTCAGCTGCGTCAAAAATCTGCGAGATGTGAGCGATGTGAGCTACGTCAAAAATCTGCGAGAGGTGAGCTACGAGACGCATGAGTAACGTCAGCTGCGTCAAAAATCTGCGAGATGTGAGAATCTGTATGAGACTGACGAAAATCTGTATGAGCGTGAGCTACGAGACGCATGAGCATCTGAGCATCCGCGAAAAAAAACGATGTGAGATCTGAGATGTGAGCGATCTGAGAACGAAATTGCGTCTGCTTCTCCTTAAATGGGCTCTATCCCTACTTTTTCCCAAAAATTTTCAAAATTTTGAATGTCACGTGCTCGAAAACTCCCAATACCGAAATGATTTCCCCTTCTTATGCCTTCACTCTCATTGGAACATTTTTAAAGGTCTTCAACTGATTTCTGGAACTTTCTCAAAGATGCGTTGGTTTTTAACGATTTTTCACACAAGTTCGTACTTGTTGCTACTTTCTAGCCATCTGTGGTTTATTAAGGAGGGTAGGGTCTTCCCTCATCCCCTCGCTAGCCTGCGATTTCTAAAACATCATAAATTTTGCTCGACATGAAAGACCCGCCGACGCAGCCTGAGCCACCGGCCGCCTGCGACCCCCGTCCTTCCGTCAACTTCCAACGAACTTTTCCTTTAAATTTCTATGCTCTTTCTTTTAAATTTCATAATTAATCCGTAAATTATTCAAAACTCACTATATATATAAAATTCAAGAGTAAGCACCAACATTTTTTTACGACAAGAACTCCTCTTAAGATCGAGATTTTAAAAAAGCATGTTCGTACGTTCTGCTACTGGCTTCGCAGCACGATGTATAAACTCATGAGTTTATTTCAAGAATTTAGGATCTCAGCTTGCGCAAGTATTTGCAACAATATTTTCCAGAGATTTCTTCTTCAACAAACCATCTTCGATTTGCATCTCTATTCTAATGGATACTTTCCTTTGATCTATTCATTCCTGATGCAAACAAAATAATTAATGCAGGAAAACGTAAATTACATTAGGATGAGTAACAGAACAAAGTTCATTCGCATAAGTGGACACAGAAAACGTACAAGCAACAGAAATAAGCAGTTAAATAATGTGGAAAAATTATTTTTTCTCCTAGAGTGTATCCAGAAGGCATACATTGTCTGGCAGAAAGTTTACAGTTCTCGCAACAAAATAAACTAATGAGCGAGAAGCGTATAGACCATGTCACAGTCGAGGAGCCAATGCCAGCATTGCGAGTTTACCAATTCTTCCTTTCGCAGTAGACACGTGGGCGTTTTACTCGTGTCAGCAGAATTCCCTATTCAATCTTATTTGAGTTTTTATTATTTTGTTTTATTATATTTTAGTGCTCTTATTAGTTTTGTTCTACGTAGGGTATTTTCTCTGGTGCTTGTTTCAAATTTTAACGAATTACTATTTCTAATATAGGGAGGAAGATTTTTCAGGATCCTGCTTTGGCTACGGTGGAAGATTTATTTAGGAAATTTGTACAACTTTTTGGAATGATACATTGTTCTTGTGCAGCTAGACTATACCAGGTGCGCGACAGAACACCGTCACACGTGCGTTGAACGCCTCCGAAGACGTCAACCGAATATCTAGACGTCACTTCCAGCTCGAGTCGTCTCTGTGATTCGTCACTCCAACCGTTACTAAAGTCTAGTTGCCTTCTGAAAAGTTACCAAATTTCGGAATACTGCACAACTACTCATTTGTTTAACCCTATGTCGTGTAATACTCGACGTAGTTATATTTTTATCTTATATGTTGCACTAACTACCACCAAACGTGATGAAACACTTCTAAGAGAGCCTGTTGTTAATATTTATTATTAAGAGAGCCTTTGTTTTTATTTATTATTAATTTTTGTATGCCTTTTTGAGAAGGTTCAAGCTTTGAGGTTTGCTCCTCTTCCTAACCGTAGGACTTGGGTAAATGAATAGGGTAGGAGAGTTGTTGCTTTACTGGGGAACTAGGTACCGAACCGACATTTGTCAGGATTAGATGAGGGAAACTTCAGTCGAAAACCTCATCGAGATCATCATGCAAGATTTGAACTACCGCAGTACAGGGCATAATGCTTTACCGCTCAGCGGGATCTTGGAGGCGATGACGCTACCACTAGACCACCGCTGTCATTTTGAAAAAAGTAACGACGTCATGTTTGTAATTGATGTAACATAAGAAGAAAGTGAACTAAATACAAGGTAAACGCATTATTACGTAGATATTACATGTATTTTGTAGTTTTCAATGTTTGGAATCATATGTCATATAAGTTGACTGGATCAAACATGAAGTGATTCAATATTAAATACCTTTTGAATTCAATCCAAACAGTGGGATTAAAAACGTTTTTCATTATTATGTTGTTTGATATGGATTTTATTGCTGAACTATTCAATTTACGAGACGAAAATAGAGATTGACCATAATATACGTAAAGATTATGCGCGGTAAATTTCCGAAACCATAATGGACGTTTCTGTCAGAAATGAGGACATTATTGTCGTAAATTCGCTCGTTAATCAAGTTTTGCACTCCGGTTTAATTCCATCCCGTTATTATAGATTATTGATCGCGAGGAAATTTGGCAACGAGTTAGTTTACGTGTTCGGGATGAAGATAGGCTAATTCAATATTTTAAATAAGCGATAAACAAATAGTAATTGTTTTAGGATATAAATATCGATAAAATCGAAAAAAAAATAAGGATTATAATTGCTTAGGCTGTGTAAACGCTGANATTGCTTATGCTGTGTAAACGGTCAGTGGTAGGTTATAACATACGAATGGCGATAAATTTTACCTCATGGAGTTCTACAAAAAAATCCGCGATAGCATGTGTCTATCTAATAAATTGTCGTTATTAAAATAGTAGTGTTAAAAATCTTCAATTTTAGAGATTAGTTTGAGAAGAATAAAATTATACATCATATTAAATGGATTAATTGTTATTTAAATTTAGAAATTATAAGAAATGTAAATAAAATGTAATTGTTTAACAAACGTATTAGATTTTACAATAATTTTAATTAAATGATGGGGCCGCATCATCCCTCGGATGCGAAAATTTGACCGACGCGAGATGATGTAGTGTATACAGTCAAGTTTTGTATTAATTTATTTATATTATGAATTTAGAGAAGTAGAATGCCGTATGAGTTTTAAAAACAAATGTTTAAATGTCCTTCGATTTTATTGTGTAGATTTTTTCTGACAAATTGAAGGTTAGTGTAAAAGAAAAATCCCAGTCATCGCCAGTTATTCAGGCAGTATTTTTATAGTTCAATGACTGAGATAAATTACATTAATTGAAAAGCACTATCTTAAAATATTGAACGAGACAAAAATTGTTATAGGTAAAAGAATGTAATGAATCCTGACAATATTTGGTGTATGAAAGAATCTCAACTGCTTCTAAATACTATATCTTCACCTCTGGAGGTCGTTCTGAGAATAAAGGAATCAGATGTAATTTTTTTTTTTAGTTCAAAGTTAATTTTATTAATATTCTCCTTAGGCCCCTTATATAAACACTCATTTGGAAGGGCGCTTACTCTTTTTCTTTAAAGTTAATAATAACAATAAAGTTAATGCCTACAGATTTAAATTACCGTAATTCAACAATTGCCATTAAATTATTTGTATTTCCTATTCTCACATACTCATTTGGAGTAGTTTCATGGGCACTAACATATTGAAAACTCCCAGCGAAAAGTCAAGGCCAATCTGAAGAAGTATAGGTCACACTACAGAAGCTAAATATAAAAATGCACAGTCTTCCTCGCAAGGAAGGAGGCAGGGGCATAATACCTTTGAAGAATTTACACAGTTCACTAATATAGCAACACAGAGAGTTCTTTCGCCAGAGCAAGGAAGATCTATATTTTACAAGACCATATGTGCTGCTGACATTAAATATACTCCTTTAAATTTAGCAGATCAATCTCCACAACCAAATGAATCCACGTTGGAATCAGTCAGAGAATTAACCATAGGAAATCTAGAGCACTTCATGATAGACATCCTCATGATCCAGTTGAGCCTCATGTTGACAAAGCTTCGTCCATCACCTAGCTTACCAAAGTCACGAAATTCGATATTCGGAAAGGAAGGGATTTTTCATGGCGATTCAAAATAAGTAATAAGCACAAAATACTATAAAATATTTTTATTGCAAAACACTGATATAGCAGATGACAAATGTAGCAGATGCGAAATAGAACAGAAACTAAACGTTGCATTCACTACCACCAAACTTGAAGAAATAATTTTGGGAGAGTCTGTCCGTAATATATTTTTTATTGTATGTGAAGTAATACAAAATTAACATTCCAATTTATAAAATACATTGCGTAAATTGTCCAAGACATCTTACTTTATTAATCTACTTTAAAGGAAATTTATTTTACGGTATTTATTTTTCGTTCTAATATATTGGTGGCACACAAACACCTCTCGAGTCTAACATCATTGTTTTTTTAGTGCCCAAACACTCGGTTGAGTATATCACCAACTCTTTCCTAAGAAACACGCCCTTTTTATCATTCCCTTCTCCCGAAATATATTTCTCGGATCTCTGGAAAACCATCCGCAATGACGCGCGTCTAGTCACCATTGTAATTGGCGATCTAGAGCGCGCGACATGTTGCTATTAAATAATAAAAGCAATTTTTTGTAACAATAGAGAGTTTTTGCATAGTGTATCTGCGAGCTATCTCATCCACATGTAAGTTACATATGCTCATGCTCAGAAGTTAGTTGTACACTAATGCTCCTACATTATTTTACAACGCGTCTCTTTTCGTATGATGTTAGTTGTGCGCTGTAGAGTGATCTAAATGTGGAATCTGATTTGGATTTGAGGTTATGTTGATATCTGAAACGGTATGCGAGAGATTTGTTGGTTGTATGTGCCGTATGTGCACATTCTGGTGTAATTACTTTAGTTTAGTTTTGTACGTACGGATAGAATTAGTTTGCTTCCTTTTAAAATTTTTAACTTTGATTTTATTCGTAGGTACGCTATGCAAAATGCGTGTTGTACTACGTACGTCACGTGGAGAGCATTATCAACCTAACGTATACGTTAGGAAACGTGCATCTAATTCAAAAATACTCTAGATTGTGTCTAAATAAATGATGAAATAGAAATGACTTAGGTGACACTTGCATGTTCTCTTACGTCTTGTCATCCAACCAAGGAGAGAAATCTCAAAAATGAGGATTGATTAATATAATAGTCAAAGCCTCTCAAATAATGTTTAATAGTTCTTTGGCATTGTAATAAATTAATGGATATACACCGACATTTGATATATACAGTGCTATCAATATCAATAATACGAACAAAAGTCATAAACAGTTGATGATTGCTAATAATGTGGAAGATGACTTCTTTGTTCACCAATGAAAATATCCGGGTTCAGCCAAGTATTGTGCAGACATGAAAGGGACAAGATAAGATGAAATATATGTAAGGTTATTTAGAAGATTAGAGAATAAATACATGTTTAAAACACGATGGGGAAAACCAACCAAGAGTATGACAATAAAATAGACAAGAAATACATTTAACATCCGAGATTAGATTTATTTTTCATCTGTTTAATTTTGTTTACATCAACATGCGTTGCTCACGGTAAAAACCCTTGGGATCGAATTTTTCAAATAGCTTGTTGGTAAGTTCTGGTGCAGACTTCGCAACACATTTAATATACTCATGAGTACCTTCTCGGAATTCAGGATCACAGCTAGCGCAGTCGTTAGTCACTATCTCTTCCAGAGATTTCTCCTTCAAGAAACTATCTTCGATTTGCATATCTTTTTTAAAGGACACTTTTCCTTCATCTATCCATTCCTGAATCATGTTAGAGTATTGTGGTTGTTCCGTTTCGCACCATTTTTCCTCGGACTAGAAATGAGATTGAAAAGAACAAAATACAATGCAGTTCACTTTACGTAATTTTCTTATATTGCAATTAGCAATATCTTGCTTTTAGTCAAATTAAATATTATCCCTCCCTTGCATATACATTTATGAAGTAGTCGTGTTATTTTAGAAAGGATTATTAAAAGCTCACCCTGCTTTCTTAAAAATATTCTAGTTTACAAACACAACACTCGTAATAAGACTAATATTAACCGATCTGGCTTGTCAACAACTCTTGGCTAAAAGGGCTTTTATCTTAGGGGAATAACTTTGTATAATTTTCTTCCCACAAATCTGAAAGATATAAATAAATTGAAACTCAAAAAATCCGCCTTTAAATGTTTTAATGGACTATTGTTTCTATAACGTAAAACAATTACTGATTTTAATAGAAAAGTAAATGAGAGATTCAATTTACCAATAAATATTGTTTTTTATGTGATTTCGATGATATATGTGATGTTAATTTCCGTTATACTTTTTCACAATATTCTCATGCATGTTGTTTTGACACTTTTTATTTATAATAGCTTATTCTAACTGTACGCAACCTTGATCCAGTTGTATACATTATGTCTTTAGCCCATCCTAGCCCGGATTTCTCTCAGGTTATCCTCCGGTGTGTGGCGGTTTTTCCATACACAAAAATGTCGTTTAAAACTTGTTTTAAGTTATCCTTAATTTTCACTGCGCATTTTATCTACGATTTATTTTGTAATAATAAATGGATATCTACGTATTTTACTAAATATTTTATAAAATTTAAATATATTTTATAAGTATTAAATCCTTGAACCGTTGATCGGAATTGATTGGATGATCCCCTATTTCTTTCCGGAAAGTAACTTATTTATTATCCTACACGTGGTCATACGCTGCTCGCAATTGCTTTTTTGACTATATTGTTTATTAGTTATTATTAATTACCAGCAGCCATATTGTTTGCATTATTTCTTTATTATCTTATATTATAGGGCGCATGGTTTAGTAAGAAAAGTGTATTTTAATTTATCCTACTCTGATACAAATATGGAACTGTGGTATTCACTGGGATAGCTCGAGACATGTGGCTAAGAGCTTAAGTTCTCTATACGGTACGTTGACGTCGACTGCAACCCAGACTTTGATTGAAAGCAGAAAACCGACGCAACACTGGGGATAGTGATTCCGACAATAGTAACCAGCACATTATCGATCCTGCAAGTTTCGAATATATGCAGTCGAAGAGCTTCAAATACGTTTGACATTGAGGATAACTGATCCCCTGATCCCATGGCGAGCACGCTAGCCATGGGTTGCTATCAATACACTAGAATGTTTTCAGAGAAATATATATTGGAAGTATCCGAGATGTTTCAGAAAAAAAATTTCCCGGGAAAAGTTATGTTAGAACTGATACAGTACCCGATATTGGAATTGTAAAAAATGTTGAGAGACAATAATGAGTAGTTCGAAGGACAATAATAATAACTGGGCATTCTGAAACACTTCATAAGGTCGGAGTATTGTGCCTAAAACAATCAAACTAAAAGTCTTCAGAATGACTCTGGACCTTTTCTGCAGTTAGACGGGAGTTTGCGTAGTTCTGTTGAGGAATTTCCCTCCAATATAGAGAAATAGAGATATCACGTTGGATGATATGTATGAAATGCTCCTGATACAAAGTGAATGATGTACAGAATTCAAAGAAAATGTGTAGACTGAGTAAGATCAAACGTTTTCAAAAACACCGCACTCAAGAAGCATTCTACTTACTTTCAAGTAACGTTTGCAAATGGAAGAATCGGGAAATGATACACAATAGGTATTCTGGGTGATGCACATTTCTACCATTTTCAAGATACACAGGAAAATTACACCTCTCATGACAATCATGTTTAACAAATTTGTCTCTAATATCAAGAGGATTGTGAATTTCAGTAAATGTTGAATTAACTGGAAAACATTAAAACTGCAATAGTCGAGTAAAGAAAGATTTTTTCCTCTTTATTACATTTCCTATATCACATTGAAATATTACTCTCCAAGATGTAAATTCCGTGAAACCATAGAAACGTACTATAAACATGATTACGTTCGTCATAATATTTTACAACTCGATAAGTTCTAAAGTTCTTGAGATGTACGATGAAATGTTTACAAACGATGAGTATTTTTTGTATATGTAGATTTAAAATGTTACGTTATTTTAAAAGGTAATAAAGTTTATAAAATAAGAATAAAGTGAAGGCTTTTGATAAAACTATCATAATATATTTGTACGTAAACTATTTTATCGTCTACACCTTATTGCGAAATGGTGTTCTTTGTTAATAACACTGCTTTCTGTGTAAATATGTTAATGCTCAAAACGTTCTATGCAACCTCACGTCATGGAGTCATTCAAAGCGTTTCATTGTAAACACGAATAATGCAGTTTAAATGCCTTTTCGCGATAGTTAGCCAAATCCGTTCTCCATGTATCTCTTGCGACGAACGCAATCCAAATAATAGCTGTTAAGATAACAAAAGTCTTCAATCTTTGTTTTTAAGATATCCTCAATTGGAATTATGACATCGATAATCTCCATTCTAGACAAAGTTAAACGTGCTAAGCATTTCGAATTGTAGTCAAAGTTGTAAGTTAACGTATCTTCCGCCGCGTTTGATTTGCAAACGATAATTACTCTATACGATACGGTATTCTCTTTTGGGGGTATTTTACTTCGAGCATTCAAATTTTCAGAAAACTAATGAAAATAGTTTGGATTAAAAAAATCTTATACCCAAAATTCATGCTAAGTTTTTTTTAGGAAATTAAATTTTCTAGCTTCCTTTAATTTATATTTATGAACAATGGGGTGATTAAGAGGTAGATCCCCCCTCAATTTTTTAAGTAAAAATAAAAATTTCATTTGAAAAGCCTAACACGAGGAATTTAAAAAAATTACACAATCCTTGATGTGGTAATTCCCATTATTCTTTCCTTTAAGACATTACATTACTGAAATCATACAAAGTTGAAAAATGCAGGAAATTCTATGTTTTTGAAAATTATCAATTGCCCCTCCCCCCAGCCAACTTTTGATTCCCAATCGTCGCCACTGTTTATAAAACGGTTGTGTTGTTAAGACAATAACTAAAACCAATGGTTCCCAACCAATATGTCTGCGAATAACTCGGCGTGAAATTCATTGAACCCGACACACGTTGTAAATTTTTAATTAACACTTTTCTGATATTCTAAATAAGATGCAGACTTCTTGTCTAGAGATTTGCGTTCTGGGGATGATGAAATATTTCCTCATGAAATCAGTACGAATGGGGAATCTCTCGATCTTCAACAAGAATTAAGTTCTATACGAAATCTTTTTTTATTAAAACTATCACACTGCAAATGAATTATAATATATTTAACAAATAAAAAATTAGTTAATTATACAAATAACTGCTACAAAATATAAAAGGTATCAATTACAATTAAGTCAGAACAACAATTTCGTTTTATTATAAAAATGCTTAGGAATACTTTTAAGAGGAGTAGACAATAAAAAATATACAGAAAAGGGAGAAAAATAAGAGAAGTAAAAAATAGAAATTTTTTTGAGAACGAAGATAATTTTTTTTATACATATTATTTTCATATAATCAAGAGTTAATGCTGGAAAATGTTTATTTAGGGTATGCATACTTATAATCGAGTGTTCAAATAGCATGTTGGTAAGTTATGGTACAGGTTTCGCAGCACATTGGATAAACTCATGAGTTTCTTTACAGAATTCAGGATCGCAGCTAGCGCAGTCATTTGTAACAATCTCTTCCAAAGGTTTCTCTTTCAACAAACCATCTTCGATCTGCATCTCTTTCCTAAAGGACACTTTCCCTTAATCTATCTGTTTCGAAATGAAGCCGCATGTTTCGTATCATGCTCACCTGCAATTGAGCAAGCGCTTCTTGTGTTCAGGTGTATCAATACGCATGCGCCGTGAGCCAGCGTGAGCCAAAGGTGAAAATCCCGCCTTGAAGATATATTAATAAATAGTTGTCTCCCAACCACGGAGACTGTCAGACGCAGGCGCTTACCCCTCTCTCCCGAAGAATAGTTCAAATTTACGCAGATAGAGGGCAGCATTGATAAAGCTACGTGAATTGAGTTCAAGACAAGAAGCACTGCAAGCCTACGCTTGGGCGCGTGGCAGTCGCTCGGCTTTCAAATGTTTTTTAATCATGGCTGCCGTGCAAAATCTCGACACAATTCCGTAATTCACTGGTCTGATTTTATATTGTATTTTTTAAGTCTGCTGTCGTATGAGAAGCCGACCTTTTAGGAAGGAAATAAGTATTGTATAAAATATCATTGTTTTATGCTTTTAATTTCATATTGAATCATTTATTTGTTCATTCGTATTCTATGAAGTATTTGTTACAAGAACAATGGCTAGGGCATGTAATTTTTCTCGACAATGAAAGCCTGCTTTTTATAAGCGCCAATGATATTAATTCTCTTTTTTCAACAATAGGTGTATGTGCTTTTTTTGGAGTAATCTTCTTCTACTCATTCTTGTAAAAAACCATTGCTTCAGACTCCACGAGGAGAGGAGGTGTCCAGAGCTGCATCTTCAAGTTATTTTTTCTGTGTGTTATTTGTGAACACTAATCATTCCTGAATCATGTTAGAGTATTGTGGTTGTTCCGTTTCGCACAATTTTTCCTCAGACTACAAATGACATTCGAAATTAAACATAAAAAATTAAAGCAGGAAACGTAAATTAGGTTTGAATGAGTAACACAACATAGTTTATTCATGTAAGTGGATACCAAAAAAATTACAAGAAACAGCAATAGGCAAGTAATTAATGTGGAAGGATTATTTTTTATCTTAGAGTGTATCCAGATTGCACTACTTATCTGGGCAGATATATTTTCCGCAGCAAAAAATCCAATGAGGGAGAACCCTATAAACAATGAGAAATTTGAGGAGCCAATGCCAGCATCGCGAGACTCTTCCTCTCGCTGTAGACACGTGGTCTTGTTAGTCGTGTCTGCAGACTCTTGCGAGTTTTTGTTCGGATGCTGTCCCCTGCATCAGAATTCGTAGAATTGACTATAATCGATAAGGTAACACATACGAATTCAGGACTTGATCGCTAACCTTTGGCATGCTGTGTGGAATAGGAAGAGGTAGGCGAGGGCACCGTACCCCGCATCACACACAAGACAATACCACGGTTAAGGTTCATTGGTCACATCTCGTTTCTTTTCTTTTTTACGTTAATTTATTCCTCCTTTCAATCTAAGTTCTCTTCTTTTTTATGGTTAATGTATCTCAAATCTTGAAATTTTAAATAAATTCTCCTTCTTCATATCCGAAATGTCCGCAGTCTCACCATAAATGTTCAAACGTTTCCTTTCTGTTTCTACATCTGCGTAAGTCACCTAATAACATAAGTTTATATTTATATAAACTTATGTATATATTATATTATATTAATGTTTCTATGTACAGTCAAAATTTTAAGTTTTTTCTTTTTACATTACATATAGTTTTATATTTTTGTTTCCATATTTAGTCATTATTTCAAGTGTTTTCTTTACTTGGTTGTAACAATTTCTTACCTTTAATTGCGAAATCGATTTTTGGTGTGTGTCGTCACCTCTATTCTTTCTCTTACGTCTTACATGATATGAAATTTTGACATTATTTTCTTACTATATCTTTTACCGTCTCCTATTATCTCTTTATCATCGATTCCTAGTAACCTACTATCATCCCTAGTTTACATTATACATAGTAACCTTCATCTTGAACGGGTTATCTTTACACAGAGATGTGAAACTGTTGCAGAGAACTGGTTCAATGTGCAGGGACGTAATTGCAACCAAGTTCGGTAAAATAGCTAGTTCCTTAGTTCAGATAAATGCCAAAATACTCGCCGATTTTGTGACTATGGAAAATTGAAGGGCATGCATTCTTCTTAATTCCATTTTGTATTTTCTGCCTGTTGTTAATTCAAAATTTTGTGATCATTCGTTGAATTGATGCTCCTAGTTTGGCTCCAAATTACATGTTGCATCATCCCAAAAGTGTAATAGGATCATCAAAGAGTTTTCTTTACAAACTATTTACCTTTGAAGAGCTCGTACATTGAGGATTGTGTGGAAGTGCCTCTTATTTTAAATAGCACATTTCCGGTATTTTTAGATACACAGGTAAAGTACAGCTCTAACAAGAATCATTGTTCATTTTATTTGGAATTTGATTTTAAGAATCAGACGGTAAAAGAATTTAAAAAGCGTGGAACTATCTGGAAAGAATTAAGACTGTACTAGTGGATTAAAAACGATATCATGAAATATACAAGCCAATGATATTTAATTTTTTCCCCTTAAATTAAATTTGCGAAATATTTTTTACTCAAGGCCAGGTGGAGATTGCGTACGGACTTTGGAGTCACGATGGGTGGTGCAGTGGTTAGAACACCTGCGGCCAGAGGAGGAAGTTCCGGGATCATGCACCGGTCCGTCGCAAGATTTACCTGGCTTATGATGTTGCAAGCAAATGACATAATATTACAAATCATCTTATTGAACATACTTAAGGCCATAAACATATATATATATATATATATATATATATATATATATATATATATATATATATATATATATATAATAATATATATATATATATATATATATATA
>NNCF01134321.1:27217-40066 GCA_002313205.1 Laupala kohalensis
TTTTTTTTTAGAACTCCTTGAGGTAAAATATATCGTCACTCTTTTGTTGTCACCTGCCTTTGACCGTAAGCAAATATAATATTTTTTTTACAATTCTGTCGATTCCAAAAACAATTTCTATTTCTTTATCACTCATTAAAAAAATTAAATTAACCTATGTTCATCCCGGACATGTAAACGATCTCGTTGCCAGATTTCATTACGATTGGTTCAGTGGTTTAGTCGTAACAAGGTAGCAAACAGAAAGGCAGGCTTTCGCGTTACGCATTTATAAATCATTTATAAATTATTAGTATGGAATTACGTCTATGTATTTATTGCTCCAATAAATTGTTACGAGTATATTCTGTATTTTTTGTTGATATGGATGGTGAGATATTTTCATTTTCGTAAGATAACATCTCCATTATCGAGAGAATGTTTTGTCATTCTCTATGGGTCCCTTCAATCTCCTAAAGAACTCGTGGGCAGGATGGGGTATACACGGTTAAAAATATTTTTACTTTCTCATATGCCTTTGTCTGAATCCAAATTGGCTTGATAACTTGGTTATATAGAAGTACTTTATTATGTATTGACAATTCGGATTTCCTCCCAATTAGCCAATGCATTTCTCTTGTTCTAATTTTTATTTCTTCTGCTTTTTTCTTTATATGCTCCTTCCAGCGCAATTTAGTGTCAAGGTTCATGCCCAGATATTTTGCTGTATTCGCATGTGGAATTATGCTATTACTCAGTCTCAGCTGAACTGGGTTACTCTTCTTGTTCGTGAAATCAATATGTACTGATTTATTCTTGTTTAATTTTATTTTCAATTTTGTTGTCCAGGTGTTAATGTCCTGTCCAAAGCATTTTGAAGTTTCTTCGTCGCTACTTCTGTATTATCTCCAACTGCCAGCATTGCCGTATCATCGGCAAAAGTTGCTATCGTTGTTTCTCTTGGTTGCGGTATATCATAAGTATATAATACATATAATAAAGGTCCCAATACACTGCCCAGAGGCACTCCTGCATGTATTTTTTTCAACTCAGAATTTGAACCATCTTGTTTCACCCTAAACAACCTCATTGTCAAGTATGACTCAATGATATCAACATAATTTTTTGGTAGGCACTTACTGAGTTTATAGACTAGGCCTTGGTGCCATACACTGTCAAATGCTTTGGCCACATCCAAGAATGCTGCGGAACAGACTTTACCCTCCTCCAAGGTGTTTTCTATAATATTACCAAGCCTATGGACTTGCTCAATTGTTGAATGCTTGGTTCGGAATCCGAATTGATGTCCAGGAATCAATTTTTTGTCAATTATAGGTTTTAATCGTTTTAGCAACAATTTTTCGTATACTTTAAACATAGTAGGAAGTAAAGAAATTGGGCGATAGGAAGCTATTTCATTTGGCGATTTTCCTAGTTTCATTATCATAACTTCAGATACCTTCCATACTGCAGGAACATATTTCAACCGAAAGGTAGCATTAATGATATGGGTGAGTTTAACTATTGGTTTACGAGGAAACGTTTTTAATAACTCTGCTGTTTTTAACTCATATTCAGGAGCTCTTTTTCCATTGATATTCTTTATTTCAGTTTCCACTTCTTTTGCAGTCACGGGTGAGATTTCTGATTCCTCGTGGAACATGATGTCAAGTGATTACAATCATTTTCTATATTATGTGGACGAAACGTTTTCTCTAAAATAACTTGCTAATAAGTCTGCTTTATGATTGTTATTCCTGGCCCATTCTCCATTTGAGGTCTTTAATGGGGGTACTTGTATAATCGGTCTCTTGATTCTTTTAGTAACTTTCCACAGGGAATAATTAGTGTCTATCTCCCCCGTTAATCTCAGGAGATAAGATCTCATAGTATTCTCCTTTATCTCTTTAATTTTTCTGTTTAGTCTTTGTGTAAGATTATTTAATTTATTTTTATCTGCTGGGTGCCTAGTGTTTTGCCATTTTCTTCGAGCTTTCCTTTTTTCAACTTCCATTTTTTAACTTCCAAAGGGTAACATATCTGGCCTTTTTTCACAGTTTAGTCTTAGCTGTGTTGTTCCAGGCAGCTTGCAGGATATAAGTAATTAATTTTTTGTTTCATAATCTAGTTCTTCCTTGCTATGAAGTGATACGTTTAATTTTACCAGATTATTTAAATTAATTTGAAAGCTCTCCCAATTGGTGGTTTTATTGATCAATGATAGTGTAGCTTCCTGTCGTATGAGTGTTTCACTTAATGTTAAAATGATAGGTGAATGATCAGAGCTTAAATCAAAATTCTCTTCTATATGCACATAATTGCTTTGATGACTTTGACCCTAGTCAAGGTGCCTTCGGCAAGGAAAGATGAAGAAAGAAGTATATGCAGATGTAGGAGGAAAGGATAAAAGACTACCTAACCCTCGAAACCTAATAGCTTCGGTGTCGAAGAAAACAAGAGTTGGCCAAGTAAGGCCTACAAAAGATAACAGAGAGGAGACTAGCGCACAGTAAGTAGAAGAAGCGCTTAGTCTCAGCTAGGGATCCACAGGAACGCTAACTCCTGTATAGTTAAGATAACCGCTCCCTATGGTTCTGTTGGTCCACGGGCCCTAATTCAACATATTCGGGCCACCCCAGCTCATAATGCTGGGCTCCCCATTCCGCCTCCCGGGGGACGCGCTCTCTAGGAGTTACAGGATTCTCCTGAGAGTGGAATAATTTCCACTCACATCGCGTACTTTTTCGTTTACTAATGGCGAGATTCCAAAGAGTGTGTTTGTGGATATGTCATTTTAATGTTATTTTTAAAGGAGAATAGAAGATAGTGTGCATCTCATGTTTCTCATTGTATTTGGAATCTTCCACCCACACGAACGTCCTTAGTCGCGAATTCACATCCAATGACGGTGTATCCACTGACGGTGAAGAGAAAGAGAGAGAGGAAGAGGGAGAGGGAGAAAGAGAGAAGTAGGAACAAAGAAAGAAAACAATAATCTGTGATTGTATTTCACAATTTCATTTGAATAAATTAATGAAAGATATTTCAGTTTTAGTTATATTTGTCTAAAACACGTTTTTTGTAATATTAATCTCGGATTACGATTTTATATGCTGCACGATTACAACCAGTGTTATATTGTAGTTCGTTGTATTATTAGAACATGTAAATTATTAGTTACTTGAGTCGTTTAATGTGATTTTTAACACGAGAAATAAAATTTTGTGTTATTAATTCATATTTTATACAAAAGTTTTCTATATTCATTTAATTTCTTTTGACAAATAAGAAAAAAACACAAAGAATCACAAATATGAAATAAACAAAGATTCACAAATTATGTGAAATAACGTTAGACAATACACGTGAAGAGAGAGGGAAAGAAAGAAAGATAGAGTGAAAAAGTGAAACAACGATAGAGAAAAGTGAGAGAAAGAAAGAGTGAAAGAAAGAAAGAAGGTAATAAGGAAATAGAAAGAAAGATAAAGAAAAGAACCTATGGTATTAATATGAGTTATAACATTTCAATTTAATTGGAATAAATAAAAGGGATTTGTCTTTTTTTATTTATTCATATCTGAAACAGGGTTTTCGTATTATTGATCTCTGATTATTTTTTTTAGGTTGCACGATTACTACCAAATTGTTATATCGTGGATAAATATGTCACTAGAAGATGTAATTTATTTGTTCTTTATGTAGTTTTATATTATTTATAACTCGAGAATTAAACTTTTGTGTTATTAGTTCATATTTTAGACAAACGTTTTCTATATTTATTTCATTCCTTTTCACATATATGAAAAACGTAAGAGAATCGCAAATTATGTGAAATTACTTTCGACAATACACATCACATGTAGCCAATGAGATTTGATTTCTTTACTTCACTGTATAAATATAAGAAATTATAGGAATATATATAAGTAATTTGTGATTCGAATTCTACCAATTCCATACGATATCTTGCAATTATATTCAAATTCTGTTAAAAACTATATTTTACCCCAGTTTTACGCAAACGCTTTTTACATAAACTCTAATATCTTTTACATTGCCTATGAAGACCTTGTGACAACGAATCTCGAGATGTCGTTTGAATATAGAGAATGGTAAAGTTTATTGAAGACACGAATAAACACAATTCTTTTGTTATAGAAGTCCAAAATGTGTATAATAAAAAAATACAAAACATTTCTTTAATGGCTGTGTAATCAAACATTTTATCTCGTTACGATTTACCAGCGGTACTATTAGTCTTCCAAATATGGGCGCCGTTTCTAATAGACCTACGATTGGTCGAACGAATCTTCCCCTGTCGAAGGGGAAGCAGGAGGAGAGAGGCGTTCCAAACTTAACAGATCCAAAACTGGTCAGTGCGTGGGACTTAGAAAAATAAATGTGCTCTTTTATGTTATCAGTAGTGTACAAGACATCTTATTTTATTAATATACTTTACACGAAATTTATATTTCGGTAGTCCCCTTGTTGTTTCCGTAGCGTTGGTACACCCGTCAGTATGTTTAAGTGCAACCAAAATATGATTTTCATTTCAAATGACAATCATTGGCAGACCAAGTCTTAATGAGTGTGCGGTTTTTGTTCAATTATTTTGGTAGCTTAGAAACACCACTCGAGTCCCATATCATTGTCTTTTTAGTGACCAAACAGACGATAAATTCAATATATCACAAACTCTCTATCTCTTCTCCCAAATTAGTTTTAAAGGGTCCCTCAAAAACCATCCGCAACGACAGGCGTCTAGTCGCCATTGTAATTGGCGATCTAGAGTGCGAGACGTGCTGCCATGATATAAAAAAAACATTTTATTGATACAATAGGGAGTTATCTCCGCATGCTCAGAAGTTAGTAGTACACTAACGCTCCCATATTACGTTACAACGCGTCTTTTTTCGTATGATGTTAGTTATACGCTTGATTGTGATGTCAAGTCGGAATCAGGTCTGGATTTGTGGTTATGTTGGTATCTGAAACGGTATGCGAATGATTTGTTGGCTGTGTGTGTCTTATGTGCATGTTCTGATGTAATTACTTTACAGTTTAGTTTTGTATGAAGGGATAGAATTGGTTTGCTTGGCTTTAAAATTTATAATGATGTTTTGATTCTAAGATACGCTATAAAAATATGTGTTGGCTGTACTTTGTACGTTACGGGGTTAGCTTTGTCACGGGGCTGACATTATGCAAAGGTTTATAATATTACTCGAAGCTGACATTACGCAAGAATTTTATAATATATTTCCAGGGCGGATCTTTAAATATATATTTTAAATAGTTAGTGTCATTTTAATCGTGACTCGCCAGCCGGATCTCCATGGCGTCAGCCGCGAGAGATAAGAACTTTTCCTGTTTGTCCCGTCTTTGTGGTGGGGTTTCCAGAGAACCTATTTTTCTCTGCGGTCAAGTCCGAAATGACACACGATTGTATTACTCGCCACGCCACTGCACTCTGTCACCCCCCTCCATGTGACATTCCTACCTCTTTCTTCCTAATTGCATTTAAATGCATAAGACAACGCCTTACCATCTCCACAAATTATCGTAGAGCCGTGTGCAACGACTCCCTTCCCAATGACGTCTCCTACCATGAAGAGCTCCTCAATACATTCAAATATCCACATGGAACTCCCACCCTTACCAGGGCGCTTTCGGGAAGTTACAAACCAATTCCCCCGCACATCCCTCACGGTTACTTAAACTGGTGACCGCCAATCCGCGGGCCTTGCCTTCTCGCCTTCTTCTTGATCGTCATCTCTCCTATTGGGAACTCGCTGGAGACAATGTGACGTGCCCGAGACTGGGTGTGTCGGCGACGGGACGCAAGAGCGTCCCGCGCGGCTTCACGGGGTGCAGCCGACAACAGTTTTAATGATGGTCTGTATTGACAATAATTGGAAGCATATGGAACATTCTAAATGGACCTTGACGTCCTTACGAGTCTTGAGAACATGTTATTGCAATATATTGATCTCTCGCTCCGATAAGGGCATTTAACATAACTATGTAATCACTTGTTAATGGGAGCATCATTATGGGAGCATCATAGCAACGACCAACGCGACATTGTATATTGTTGTTGTATCGCTATGGACCAACGCGACATGTTGGAGGCCGCCGAGTTTTCTGGTATTTTATTCATTCGATGTTTATTTTTTCACTTTCCTCTCATTAATTAATTGGCATTTTTGTTCTCTTTCATTGGTTTTGGTCTCCGGTTTTGTTATTTGTGTATTTGTGTGTCCATGCATTACTTCTTACAGGTGCTCTCCTTTATTGTGTTTTTTTGTTGCATTTTTTCATTTTTGGGGTATTGTTATATGCCCAATGCATGTGAAACTGTACCGGTGGCTTTAATTTGGTGTTCTTTGCTTTCATTTTATTGAATTTTGTTTTTATTCTGTCGGTAATGTATTCAATGTTCTTGTACGTTTACGGTCCTATCTTGGGCGGGGAGGGATATCGCCCCGCTTCGGGCGCGAGATACGAGACAGAACTCGTGATGGACGCTTAACGCGCTTCTAGTGCGTCAGACTAAGACACTCCGCTCATTCATGTCCAGAGGAGGCCTCCCGAAATTGGGCCACTAGGCTAGCGCATAGGACAAGAGAGATTTATGTTTATGTTTAGTATAAGTATATAGGGTTTTATTTTGGTACGGATAATATCGGTAAACTGCTTCCGAACCGTACAAAATGTATATGTGACTAAGGGACTTTCTTTATTCACGGGTCAATCGGTAAATAGAGTCCGAGCCCGTGAAGCACTGAGTATTGATTACTGTTTATTGTGCCGACAGTCGTAGAAATCATTTTCGGAGCGGTGAAAATCGATAGTTGTTTGTAGTTTTTATGATTTTGATATTGCAATTATTGTTTACGTATGAGTAAGTATAACAAGGCTTGTGACTATCTTTCAGTAGTATATTTGTATAGCATTAACCACATTTTCATTTTGAGTGCTTGTATATTAACGGATTGCTGAAGTAGAAATTTTATGTCGTATAGTTACCAGTTCCTTTTTGAATTGGGTCTTTCCATGTATATTCATCCAAGAGGTGAAGAACCATTACATTATTAATATGTTTTTATAATATCGAGGCTAACGTAAAACTATACTCCTCGGATAATGTAGAAATATAAACTTACAAAGATCTCAATTGATTATGATACGTCTGTCCAGGTGGACGTACATCGTGTAGCTAATTTCGTGACCCGTCCTGGGTACGAAATGAAACCACCCGTTGCTATTACAGAGGTTTTCCTTCATCAACTGACATGATTCATTAGAGCGTAGTTGCTGTCTTTTGACCCAAGATCCAGATTGCGTGATAACCGAAATCCAAAATGCGAATCATCTTTTTTTAATAAAATACAGGAGAGAGTGGGAGAAACTCTACTCTTCTATAAAAACGTAGCTGGGGCGCGAGCAGAGTGAATCAGACCATTCGTAAATGACGCAAATATACAACGCAAATGTCTCAGTCGATCTACCGACCACTATGTCAGAACTCAAAAGTCCTTGCAGGACAGAACCCAACAATTCTAATCCAGAGACGGCGATGGGTGAACAAACCATAGCCTACGGTGGATAGAAAGGTGTGGGTGAGCTCGGGGGAGGGAGTGTTCAATTCCTTGTCCCCAGGTCTCTACTCAAGAGTTTTTCAACGCGAAGCCTTACACCCAAAAAAATTAAAAATTCAAAAAAATCTTCCTTAATCAAAGGGATTCGCCTTTGACATAAGGGAACGGACGCTCCCAACATTTCAGACGGATCTCAACGTGGATCTGGCCCGTGAACAGGTATCAACACATCTTACCTGTACTCAAGAAGCAATAAAATTCACGACGGTTCTCTCATCTACTACGTTTAAATCCCCAGATTCAAAGTAATAGTTTCATCGAAAATGGTTCTGACATGATCCCTAAAGATAATTTTAATAACCGTTTCGTGTCTGATTCAGCCTCACCAACGCAAAAGTAAAGAAAAGGAAAAAATATATGTGTGACTGTTTCAGCGCGTTGGCTAGTACTACGCCAGTCACGATAGATATTCCAGCTAAAATATCACTTAAAATTCTTAGCCCACTCTAACAGCACGAACCCCGGGGAAATATATTGGAAACGCCGGGGTGATCATTACGTCTGAACATCCAACTTGCTAATGTCGAAGCTAAATTCCATAATAAATATAAATTAACTCCTAAATCGGAGCGAAATTTTTGTTATATAAAAACACTGACCATTTATTAGTCAGACATTCCCCTTTGTTTTCAAAAAAGGTGACTACATTCTTGTTATGCAAATAATTTGAATTCATAAATACAAAAGAAAATTTCGTAATGCAAATCCCATTTAACTTCGAATTAATTTTTTAAATATTATAAACGATACGATAATTACTTCAGGAATGTCTAAGAAAAATCAACCTAAAAATATATCTCCAAAAATAGAAAATAGCACTATTATCTGTAGGAAAAATAAATTCTCAACTGTCGGCATTTAAAGAAGAATAATTATAATTCATTCTTATGAAATAATAAATCAAACGAAATATGTAACATATAGGTAGACAAACAGATAAAAATAAATTTACTTATACAAGTCAACAGTGTAATTTTGAAAAATAAATCCTTGGAATAAAATCCAGTTAAATATGTATACCACACTAAGCCTCTTTTTCAGAAGAAATCAACGGTTTAAGACTATCAGTTCATTTTAAACAGTATTTATTTAACATATTTATTTCTTAATATAGTTATATCGTATGAAGAATATGCATTATGGAATTATAGCAATGACTAATTTCTTTCAATTATTTAAGATCAATCATTTATTTATGAATATTATTTATAAATAATCATTGTATCTCTCAACCTTATTTACGTCTCGCTGCGACGTATCAATTTACCCAGCTATCTAGATTATTCTTACGCAAGCCAAGCGTATCTTTCTGCGCAAACTAGCGGACTTCTTAATCACACGTGATTGCTACCCCCCTCTGGAGAAAATCTAAGAGGAACGGCGCGCCTGCTAGATAAATGGCTCTTTCTACAGAGGGCTTCCCCAATTATCAACAATCCTGCACGTCGTATCACGCGTGTGCTTCCTGAGATTTCCACAATAATGTCAAAGGGACTCCCCGTCCTTACTGAGACAGCCGACAGGAATCGTAATGATTCATTGGTTGACTGAATCATCTAAGCGGGGCTATTACTCCTGCCCGTGGTATAAAGTTTATTTATCAACATGCATGATTTCTGTTAATTCGCGTGCACGCTTCCTGTCGATTCAGTAATTCACCGGTGAAACAATTCTAAATGGACCTCTATACTCAAGAAAAAATGTATCAACTCATCACATCTCCCAACGTTTACGAGATGGATTCACGATTAGTATCAGTTCTCCCTACTGAAAACTAATAACTCTGCGGCGCGCTTCTTACCTCTCACACTAAACTAACAATGGATGCAACGTTTTGCGTCTTCTGCGACACGCTGAATTATACTGACTGCCTTTGCCCGAGATCTGTGGCAAAGCAAAAATTACAATGTTACTTAGGGAGGACCTGCACATGTGTCCTCTATCAAAACTTAATATCTCTTTCGGAATTCCATGCCTTTAACAAATCCGATTTATTAAAAACTTAAGCCATTTGGGGCGGCGTCCCGGCCTCCAAGGCTTGAGCCTCATACCATCTGGTTGCAAAATTTATATAAACTGAAAACCGAACGAGGTAAGTGGCTAACGAGATCCGTTTCAATCCGGGAAGATGATTCACCTGTGATTGGGGAATCAATTCTCCGGCCGGCTTCTGGCGAGCTATCCTTTTCCTGGTTAGTTATCGACGACTGCGCACAAAGGCTCATACTTCTTATATAATCCGAGCCAAAAATACTCACAACTGACTATTTCTATGGTTCGAGCAAACCCCATTTTGCAAGTATTTAATCACTATTAAATACGGAAGGCCACGAGTTTAGTGTATTTTTATAATACAAAACTCAGACTGCAACTGAAAATAATTATTTTTCGTAAATAACTAGATCTATTAATTTTATCTCAATAACAAAAAAACAACAACAACGACGAAGTCACTTCTCTCGACGACTCAGCGTCCATCGCACTCGGGCGTCGACTACAGCTAATTACCATTATCACTAAGTAATTAAACTCGAACTACACTCGTCACTCGATTTTACTTCAATTACTTCCATTGCTCCACGACATACGATCATTTATTCCATTAATACTTCTTTATTTCACTGAATTATGATTTCAGATTTCAAACTCGAAATTCAAAAATACAAAAATTCAAATCAGACTCCAAATTCAAATATTTAAATCTAAATCATCGGAAATCAAATGAAATCAAAATCTTGATGAGTACTTCCCGGAACTTAATTTTTTTGTTTTCGGTTCGAGACTGCTTTACTAAAATACTGTTTACCTTTATTTAGAAATTTAATTCTAACCTTCTATCGAATGGAATGATTTATCTCCTTCCTTTGCATTTAACACCATAATATGACTTCCAATTCTATTTCTCACACCAAGCACAGGAGGTAATTTTCATTCAATTGAAATGTGGACGCACAAAGAATCTTCGATTGTCTCTTGAAACAAAATCAACTCATACTTTCCAAGGCAACGCACTTTAGGCATCAATAGGCAAAATCACTCATACGAAACGTTTCCAACATTTAAAAATGAGTTTTTCAAAACGCTTTAGTTATTCTTCGTACTTAATTATAATTCTCAGGCATACGGTCAAAACACAAAATTATTCAAATAAGCATTAGCGACTTTTTACGCATCTCTCCAAGTTAAAATCTGATAATCCTAAAAACTAACATAATATATTAAGCAATCTAACGTCGAAAATTGTATCCGTCAAGATCCGGTCAGCGGTTTTGTTCGCTAAAACCCGGACTCGGTGCATAGTAATCGACCGACTGGCGATTCGCCTACTGTCCGTGCTTCCGGTCACGGACACGTCACAGCGGTTCTCTCGAGATAACTAGCGTTTTGGGAGAGCGTCCTTGCATACGCGCGTTTCACTCACAACTTTTAACATTTATTTCATTAATCCCTAACATCACGATAACTCAGACATTACTACCAAAAGATACTGACATTTAATTTAACATTATACAAACAATTTTCAAAAATAAGTGTAAGATGCGTGTCCTTTCTACAATACTGTATGGCACACGTATACACGCCTCCCCATAACGCCCACGCCTTTCAACTTTGCTCTCACGCACAAAATAGTTGATGATATAGGAACCCCGTGTCACGGTTCCAATGAACCACAAATCTGCACGTATTTGCACTCCACACGAATAGTAAAACATTCGCCATCGCGTGTTTATTTATTAAACACAGCCTTCTGTACGCAAGAGTTCCAAGTCATAGCATCAAAGTCATGGCCAACACGTTCCAAGGCCAACAAGTCCCATACAAGGAATCATATACGAACACATGGTTCGCTATAGATTCTATGTAAGATGCTATTCATAAATACATGAGCACAGTAAATAAATAATCATTTATAACAGCATCCACAAGACCTACTCTCTTCAGGTCCAACCGAATCTGATATGACTTAGATGCTCAGATGTCTTCACTTAATAAGCTACTCTTGGCAACCGAAAACATTCATTCTTCCTGCCTTAACGAGCCGTGCCAAACGCACTATATCCGACTTCTTCGTCTCGACGAGCACATGCAATTTTCCGCTCCGAGATATTCAAAAGTCAAGCTTCGCTGTTCAGAATCCTGAACCGAATTCCAAGCCACATACTGGCCACTACATTCAATAATATGCACTTCCACGACTCGGGACGCATATACGAATAATTCCGAAGAAAGTACGAAACGCTGAACGTGAGCCAAGCTCCGCTACCAGAATTCTACTCAAGACTTCGTCGACACCAGATCCTTGAAGAACTTGCCTTCAAGCACATTCTGGAACCCGACCTCGGCTGCGCCACCAACTGAGAAGATTCAACCCTCAAGACTCGGCGCCCACGGATTCAGAATCCAATACAAGACACGACGCCAAGGTTCTCCGCGTCCAGTATCTGCGAGCAGAAGAGTGCTGCACGGAGACCTCACATTTTACAGTCAGTCGTTTGGCGTCACGTCTTCAACTTCAACACAGGTTTTACGTAAGAAATAAAATCTTATCCAAACAAACCTGCATTTCAAAACCTCATTTATTTATGTTGGTGAGCGAGAGAGATTCTATCCATTGGAGTCGATATTACATCTCCTCCACCTATACCAACAAATAAGGAAAAGCTTCAAATGAAACGAAATAACCTAAACGTATGAGGTTTTTACTCATTTTATCTACTCCAACATCGCGAAGAAACCGTGATAACTTCCATAGTTCATTATCTATGGTTTCTAACTCGATTATCAACTAGATTCACAATGTTAATTATTATTCATTTATGAATTAGCCCACTGTTCAATGGAATACGTCAGTCATTTAGAATAATGACGTAACAAATACTTTAATTATATAAGAGTAATATAAAAATACTTTGCAGGGGATTGAATTTATCCCTTCCGGATCAGTGATTTGGAATAAAACTAATCTTATAATATTTTAATCAAATCTTATTATGAATTATCATGAAACAAATAAGAGTTAAGAAAAGGTGTATTAACTACAATTTTATTTTAGGTTCATTTATTTTTCCTAATTGCTGAATGTCGTTCATTGAATAAGCACGTATTTACGACCTACGACACAGTCTGTTGAAACATTGATTTGAAATGATTTACTATATAGGAGAGGAAATGAGCTTAAATGTATAAAATTCTGAAATGGTGGTTGAGG
>NNCF01134321.1:41006-65913 GCA_002313205.1 Laupala kohalensis
GTATTGAGGAGCTCTTCATGGTAGGAGAAGTCATTGGGAAGGGAGTCGTTGCACACGGCTCTACGATAATTTGTGGAGATGGTAAGGCGTTGTCTTATGCATTTAAATGCAATTAGGAAGAAAGAGGTAGGAATGTCACATGGAGGGGGGTGACAGAGTGCAGTGGCGTGGCGAGTAATACGATCGTGTGTCATTTCGGACTTGACCGCAGAGAAAAATAGGTTCTCTGGAAACCCCACCACAAAGACGGGACAAACAGGAAAAGTTCTTATCTCTCGCGGCTGACGCCATGGAGATCCGACTGGCGAGTCACGATTAAAATGACACTAACTATTTAAACTATATATTTAAAGATCCGCCCTGGAAATATATTATAAAATTCTTGCGTGATGTCAGCTTTGAGTAATATTATAAACCATTGCATAATGTCATTCCCGTGACAGTTGTATCGCTATGGAGCAACGCGACAGCTTTATTAACCTAACATATACGTTAGGAAACGTGCACCTAATGCAAAAATACTCTAATATATGACTAAATAAATGATGAAATAGAAATTACTTAGATGACAAACGTATGTTCACGTACGTCTTGTCCATCAACTAAAAGAAGAAAATTTATTAGGAGAAATTATTAATTTAATAGAAATAGTCTCTCAAAGAATACTTAACAGTTATTTGGCATTGTAATGAAGTTATTTGATATTTACGGTGCTATCAATATCACTAATACAAACATATGTCATAAATTGTTGATAGTAGCTTATAATGTAGAAGACGACTTCATCGTACACCAACGAAAAATTTCGGGTCCAACCAACTCATATACATTCATGAAATGGACAAGATATGATAAAGAATACATAAAAAAAATATTTAGAGAATTAAACAATTAATACTCATTAAAACACAATGGGGAAAAACGTAACAATAATACGACAATATAATACAAAAAAAATTAACATTCCAAATTGTTTTATTATACATCTGAATAATTTTCTTTACATCAACCCACGTTTCTTACGGTACAAACCATTAGGGTCGAATTTTTCAAATAGCTTGTTGGAAAGTTCTGGTACAGCTTTCGCAACACATTTGATATACTCATGAGTAGCGTCTCGGAATTCAGGATCACAGCTAGCGCAGTCGTTTGTCACAATCTCTTCTAGAGATTTGTCCTTCAAGAAACTATCATCGATTTTCATCCCTTTCTTAAAGGACACTTTTCCTTCATCTATCCACTCCTGAATCATGTTAGAGAATTTCGGTTGTTCCTCTTCGCACCATTTTTCATCGGACTAAAAATGAGATTGAAAAGTACAAATAAGTATACGATTCACTTAACGTAATTATCTTATATTACTATTAGGAATTACTTACACTTGGAAAAATGAAATATTATCCATGATTAATGGATATATTTATGAAGTAGTCTTGTATTTTAGAAATATATATTAAAATCTTACTCCTGCTTTAGAAGAAATGATATATTTCACGAAAACAACACTCGTAATAAGGCTAATATTAATCGTCCTGGCGTATTAACAACTCTTTGCAGAGGAGGCTTTTTCTTTCAGGATCAATTTTGTATTATTTCCTTCCCACAATTTTAAATATTTAAATGAAATCTGAATAATAAATAAATTTATATTTATTAAATCCGCTGTTAAAGTTTTCTAACACTCTATTGCTTCTATAATGTAAAAAAAATTACTGATTTTACTAGAAGAAATTAATGAGAGATTCATCTTGTTGAGGGATAATATTAGATAGTCCGAAAGACAATAATAGTTACTGATCGTTCCTAAACATTTCATAATATCATTGTGGCTAAGACTATCAAAATATAAGTCTTCAGAATGACCCACGGCTTTTTCTGCAACTGGACGGGGGAATGCGTAGTTCTGTTTAGGAAGTTTTCTTCAATATAGAGAAATAGCGATTTTACGTCAAGTGATTTGTATAAAATGTCAGTGGTACAAAATTAACGATGTACCAAATACAAAGGAAAAGTATAAATCGAATAAGATTAATTGTTTTCAAAAATACCGAATTCACAAAATATTCTACTTACCTTATATTCTACGTTGCATATGGGAGCTTCTGGATGAGTTCTACAATGATACTCGGTTGCTGGGGGGCACGTTTCTAACATTTTTAAGATGCACAGGAAAAATAGACCTCTCATGACAATCATGATTCACAAATATGAGTCCAATTTCAAAAGTAGAGGGAATTTTAGTAAATGTTGAATTAACTGCAAGACATTAAAGCTGCAATAGTCTAATAAAGAAATTTATTATTTTCTCTTCATTACATTTCCTAATTCATCTTGAAATATTACTCTCTAAGAAGTAATCACCGTGAAACAATAGAAAATATCATCAATATGATTACGTGCGTCATAATAAAAGCTGTTAATATAACAAAATCTTCAATCTTCGTTTTCAAGACAACGTCAAGTGGAATTTTTACATTTATAATCTCCATTCCAAGCAAATTATATCGTTCTAAACATTTTGAATCCTAAGTCAAAGTTGTAAGTTAACACGTCTCGCGCCGCGAGCAACTTGCAAATGATAATTTCATTGCATGATACGGTATTATTTTTTGGGGGCATTTTATTCGGAGCATCCAAACTTTTGAATTTCAATCGTCGCCACTGTTTATGATACATTTGTGTTGTTTACACAAGAACTAAAACGGCAGTGGATCTCAGTTCATAAATCTCTGCGCATCACTCGGCCTGAAAATGAAAATCGTTTTACGTTGTAAACAATTAATCAAAACGTTTTCCATACACAAATTAAGAAGCAGACTTCTTGTCTGGGGATTAAGGTTATGGTGATCAAAAAATATTTCCTAATGAAATCAGTACGAATGGGGAAATGCTCGCGATCTTCATGAAAAATTAAGGTTTATACGAAATGTTTTTTATGAAAACTATTACAATACAACTGAATTATAAAATATTTAAAAAGTAAAAAAATAAATATTATGACAAATAACTTCTAGAAAATATAAAAAGTGTCAATTACAAATATTTGTCAGAACAACAATATTGTTTAAGGATAGAAATGCTCAGGGATATTATTAAGAGGATTAGACAATAAGAATATACAGAAAAATAGGGAAAAATATGAGAAACTAATAATAGAAAAATGATTTCTAAGAACGAAGATAAATAATTTCTTTGATACATATATTTTACACTAATTCAAGAGTGAACAATAACATTTTTTTACGACAAACACTCTTAAGATCGAGTTTTTTCAAAAAGCATGTTCGTAAGTTCTGGTACAGGCTTCGCAGCACATTGGATAAACTAATGAGTTTCTTTGAAGAATTTAGAATCTCAGCTAGCGCATTCATTTGTAACAATCTCTTCCAGAAATTTCTTCTTCATCAAACCATCTTCAATTTGCATCTCTTTTCTAATGGATACTTTCCTTTGATCTATCCATTCCTGATGCATGTTAGAGTATTGTGGTTGTTCCGTTTTTCAACATTTTTCTCAGACTACAAATGACATTCGAAATTAAACATAAAATAATTAAAGCAGAAAACGTAAATAAGGTTGGGATGAGTAACACAACAAAGTTCATTTACGTAAGTGGATACAAAAATATACAAGCAACAGCCATAGGCAATTAATTAATGTGGAAGGATTATTTTTTCTCTTAGAGTTTGCACTAGTTGCTTTGCTAGAT
This sequence comes from Laupala kohalensis, assembly GCA_002313205.1. NCBI lineage: Eukaryota > Metazoa > Arthropoda > Insecta > Orthoptera > Trigonidiidae > Laupala > Laupala kohalensis. Next base: position 44,716 of record NNCF01134321.1, read on the forward strand.
AGTGTATAGTTTCCGCAGCAAAAAAGCCAATGCGGGAGAAGCTTATAGACCATGTGAGAGTCGAGGAGCCAATGTGAGCATTGCGAGTTTACACACTCTTCCTCTCGCTGTAGACACGTGGGCGTTTTAGTGGTGTGAGCAGAATCTTGCGAGTTTTCGTTCGGATGATGTCCCCTGCATGAGAATTCGTAGAATTTACTGTATTCGATAAGGTAACTCAAACGCGTTCAGAACTTGATCCCTAACTTTTGGTATGTTGTGTGGAATGCGAGGAGCAACGCGAGGGCACCCCACCACACAGCTCACATCCCACAATACCTGTCTCTTATACACATCTAGATGTGTATAAGAGACANGCTTTATTGGTCACACCTTATTACTTTTTTTATGTTAATTTATTCCTCCTTCCAATCTAAGTACTCTTGTTTTTTATGGTTAACGTTTGTAAAATCTTAAAATTCTAAATAAATTCTTCTCGTTCCTATCCGAAATGTCCGCAGTCTAATCGTAAATGCTCAACAGTTTCCTTTTCGTTTCTACATCTGCGTTAGTCACTTCATAACAAAAGTTTACCTTATGTTTAGATTTAATTATATTTATATTTCCTTATTCATCCATTACTTTAAGTGTTTTCTTTACGTGGGTGTATCCATTTCTTACTTTCAAATGCGAAATACATTTTTGGGTCTGTCGTCACCTTGATAATTTATCTTATCTTAATTATCACCAGACTTAAATTTGGACATTTTTTCTTCTTATAGCTTTTACCGTCTCCCATTATCTCTTTATCATAGATACTTAGTAACTTAGTATTACACCTAGTATACATTATACCTAGTAACCTTAATGTGGAACAGATTCTCTTCACACAAAGATGTGAAACTGCTGCAGAGACGTGATTCAATGTGCACGGACATAATTTCTACCAAGTCGGCTAAGAGAACTTGATACTTGTTTCATATAAATGCCTAAGTACTTTCGGATTGGGTGACTGTGTGGAAAATTGAAACTCATGCACCTGTTGTATTTCTATGTTGTATTTTCTGTCCGTCATTATTTATTTATAATGTTTTCTTACTCTTGTAAACGTTCTTTCAATCCTTTCACTTAGTTTGACTTCAAATTTCATATTGCATCATCCCAAAACGATAATTAACTCATCAAGAATTTTTCATCAGACGGTAAAACGCGTTAAAAATGTGTGGAACAATTAAGACAGTGTTCGGGAGTAAAAACGATATGATGAATTATGCCGGTCGTAATTAGTTGTAAGACGTATTTGCAGATTATATCTTTATGACATGTGGAACGAAATGATTACAACATGGAGTGGGAATAGTTTGCAGCTGTGTCTGCTGTACAATAATAATATAAAATTGTCTTAAAAGAGTTTATAGTACTAAAAAATAAAATAATGAACTACGATTTTCTGACAATTCAAAATTATTTTCTTTAGGACATGTACTGATACTTTTGACATTCGTTCCGTCAATATACTTTTGTTATTTGTCTTCGTTTCTGTTAAGTGCCGCATAAAGTCAAGGTTATTTCCAACATCAAAGTATTTAATGTTATGTTCATTCAAAAACAATTTTTACTTATAACCGAATAATACTTTAGTAATCCATTACATTTTTTGTACATAATGACATGATATAAAATTCCTAAAGTAATTTTGAGATCATAAGGGTAATATTTTTGAAATATGCTTTCGTATGGTAAAATCTGTGATCCTGTGAGAGAGTTTCGTTCTTAATAATTTGAGGTTATATTAACTGAATAGAAAGAAAACTCAACAAATATTTTGTTTTCTTTTCTAATATTTAACGTAATATTCACTAACATGGTACCTGGATAGAGAAATTTGAATTTGCTTCAATAGAAAATTAGTAACGTGATTTTTACAAAGTTAATGTCATTAATGTAAATATTAATTTAGCGTTATTTCAATTCTTATGATTTTAAATAACTATACTCAGAATAATCTATTGTTCTATAATAATTTCTACATGGAAAATAAATTTTTTGTGTTAAATTACAAAGATATTGACTATTTATTAGTTTTCTTAATCTCGGTAACTATTTTACTTATCTAGGAATTTTTGAAGTTCTTTAATACTCCTCATCCTTAGGGCCTTTATTCGGAATTCATGGAATGTCCCTTGCTTGCTTCCGGAGAGAAAATTAGTTTACTGTCCTCTACGTAGTCATTCGCAGTTTGTACTGAATTTTTACAAAAAATTTATTTCTTTGTTTATTTATTTTAACTGCAGTTCCCTGGAGGTTTTTGCTTTTTTTGGCGTAGTATTTTCTAATTTTAATTACTACAATACAATTATATGCATTTTTTTGTTAGTCGAGTTAAGATTGTATTGATTTTAGTAGACATGATTAACGCACGATATCTAATATCATATCTTCGCTTTTCAAGTTATTGCGGAATGTAATATTTGTTAGAAACATTTAAATGCTGGCTGGGATCTTTGTATTGCAACATACGTAATAATTGATAGGAAGGTAAAGTAGTTTTGCTTCTCTCGTAAATGTCAGTCCGAGGACTTGATCTCTACTCTTTGGTGCGCCGTCTGGAATGGTTGGAGCCACGGTAGCCACTTCCCCACTCAGTAAGCGTGAAACTCTTTTCGTCGCGTTTGAGCACACACAGTACGCGGTGCGTTCTACGAGCGGGTAATACGCGCAGGGTGGACGTGATCAGATGAAAAGATGACGCTACCGAAAACCGCATGAGGGAATTTGCTCTACAAAATTTCGTACTTTGATCTCTTAAATTTGAAAAAAAAAAAAAAAAAAAAAGAGAAGGAGAGAGTGGGTGAATGTAGTGTGTTTGGGAAGATATGTTTTTGGAGTATTCCATCATTGCTTTTCCAGTTGTATGGATGAACGAGGAACATACGGGAATGTCTTTACCAACATTTGACTACTTTATTGAAAACGCGATAAACGGTATAGAGAAAAAAAACTAACTGGATAAAGCCATTGTTCCGGGGGAGAGACTAGTTTTTTAAATAGGAGCTTAATATTAACATTAATTTTTAACCACAGCTATTGTTATATTACTTAAGTGATTGTTTCGTTCATTGAGCATCTTTGGGAACCACGGAAAACCAACGATTAGGGCAAGCGCGCTAAGCATAAAAGCAATCAAGTTGGTAACTGGAATCCTGTAACAGAACAAAGAAATTCGGCAGCAGAATCAAATAAATTCATAGAAAGAATACATATTTATCTGCAAGGCAAATATCATATACACACATACCAACATACCTAAATAAATCTTGTTTACATATTTACCTATATATACGTACATGAACCTATAACCGCACACGTACACATTTTTAAATCAATGAAAACAGACTAGAATAGAATACTAATATTACTACTACTATCACTTATAATAATAACAACAATAATAAATTCAACAGATTTAAATTAAGTGTGTTCGTTCTGGTCAATCTCCTTCATCTGTTCCGCCTCCTTCTTTTTTCGAACCTTACTCAAAAACCAGCCAAGGAGTAAAGTAAAGCTGATTCTATTACCTCGCATTATTTCAAAAGCTAAAGTGTAATTTCTTGGTTTACATTTGCATCCCCCCTCCAGAAGCCACCTTTTTCGACCTGTTTCATTTTTAACGCAATTTAGCAGAATGTGCATGCAATCTTCCTGTTCCGTGCATTACGGGCATTGCGAATCTCGATCCCCCTTCAATTTCCTCTATTTCTATCCCCCAAGTCGAAACCAAACGTAACATTCTCTTGCTACATTGTTTAATTTATCTATGTACGGTTTTCATTCCCAGTCTCCTACCACGATATTCTGCACGATTAGTGACCTCTTTTCCTGTCTCTCAGACGTTATGTTTTATTTCTCTGTGTCTTCAAGTCCCTGAATAATGAATTCATAATCAGATCTCGACGGAGCTGTTTGCCACAAGTGTCGTAGACCGGTATTTTCGATTATAGTTCTAATTTTTTGACCCCACCCATCGTTACACGTTAACTCGTAGCAATCGTATATATTGTTGTTTCTTTCTCCATTTCTTATTAAAACCTAATATTTAATGGCCCTTCCCTTAATTTTTACTTCTAACGGTAAAACGCATATTCACAAATAGTACCACAGTTACCTGTACTCGGAGGTACGCTATAAGTATTTTTCAAGAATTAATTTTGAAGCTGAATGCTGTGGGGCGGTGGCTAGGGCTGCTGCTGGTGAGGCGACGATGACGCAGCCATCGGCAGCGATGGTGGTGGAGGTGACGAGAACTGGTTGGCAACACAGGTGTCTCAGCCGGGGCCAGTGGAGTTGGTGGTGAATGCGTCGCCGCCGACGATGATGCGCTCTGGTTGGTCACGTGTTCAGGACGACGCTCCTTCGGGAACGCATCTAGTTCCACGAGCGAATAGTTTCGCCCTTCCACCATAAGCTTGTCAAAGCGTATGCTGGTTCTGAAGCCTTTATCCCTCGCGTCCTGCAAATACGGGCGAAGTTTAGAGCGCCAATCCTCTGCCACTCGCAAAAGAGTGCAAACAGAAACTTAGCTGCCGTCTTCAGCATTTCCTCCTGCTTCTTGTGCGAGGCCAGCTCACAACAATAGGACTTCTGCTTACTCTGTGGCCAACTCGATGCGCCCTCTCAATTTCCCGATCATCAAGCTGCACCACCAATTGTTGTGCAAGACCCTGCACATGACTCACGGAGTCGTGCCACGACTCGCCCTGTCCGTCTGACACACCGAAGTTTAAAATGTTATTTCTCCGGGACTAGTTCTCCAGGTAGTGGACCTTTCGAGATAGAAATTGGTTTTCTACCTCCAAAGCAACAACCAGGCACTTCAGTACCTCCCTCCTCTCTCGATACTAATTGATATCTCAGAGGATTTTGGTTTGCGCAGCCAACAAATCCCTCACTCTGGCCCGCAAGCCCTCCAGAACAGAATCGTCGCTCGATCCAGGCCACCTGCAGTGCAGCTCGACGCCACCTGCAACTAAGAGCATGCTAATAATACTTAAACTTATATACTGCGCAAGGCAAGCGCCTACACATGGTTCTCGTCCGCCCTTTTGGGCGAGGTCATCCTACCCAACGACCGATGGCCGCACGCAACTTCTCCGCCGACACCATGCTGCAAGTTTTCTGGTTTCTTCTTTTTTCTTCTCTACGTACAACTGTTTCACGCAACACGCACCGCCGCAGGATGAGGTACTCGCGGGAGGAAGCGAGCTGTCGACGGGCCGAAACACAGACACCAGCAGGTAGCCGGCTTTCTGCGGAGCACTCTTAAAAACGTCCTTTCTCTTCGGAGGTTCGCACTCAACTTCAACGCCGAATCAGATCGCGGAGTTCTCCAAAGTTCGCAAGAGCATTCTAAACATTTTATTAGCCATGGGAAGGTGACAGTGTTTACGTTCACAACGCCGGAGAAGTCGATGCAATTTACACGTCCGTCTCCATCGAAGTCGTGTAACCAAAGTACACTTCTTAAAAGGATTCGAAAATGTTATATTAGTATCTGAAGGGGTTAATCATAAATTACGTAATACAAAAAATACTATTTTTTAAAAACTCCTTCTTCTCCATAACACACTTGTAACAAAGCCTAATATACCTTGCAATAATTACCGTGTATATCCGGTAGTATGACGATTGTTGAATCATTAAATAAGACCTTAAAAATCCTGGGTCGTCTTACAGGATTGTCACAAAATAATAAATAAAAATAAAATCCATTAGATAAAAAACCAGTTACTCACTGATGTATTTAAATTCTCAGATCCATTATCTAAAGACGACTTCAGACTTTAGGTGAATCTAAGCGACTAAGGATGGTTTGTTTGCTCTTTGCCGCGTCATATTCGAATACCGGAGCTCACGCTTTGCCGCGTGATATACGAATACCGGAGCTCACGCTACCCGCAGCGTGTCTGTCTTTTAGGCACATCAGAAGAAGACGAGCAATTCGGGATTAGCCGATAGACGAATGTCTAGAGCCGCCTTAAAGAAAATGGCTCCTCATGTACATCTTCACTTTCGTTGTTTGAGAAGCTCGTCATATGGGTCCATTCTATACCTATCGACTCGATTTAATCTTCGTCTTTAATATCCCATAACAAATCATGTCGTCCTCAGTGTCATCCATACCACACTTTTTGTATTACAGGTCATTAACTGGGTCGTCTTATAGGAGAGATTTGCGCTAAAACTTTAGAAATTCGGGGAAAATGTATACCTCGTCTTATTTGAAGGTTGTCTTATCTGCGGAAATGTACGGTGCATAACGTTAGTCCAGTCTCCATTTCCCATTGAAAACAGTTTTTGTTGAATTATATTTTAATACATTGACTTTTTTGATCATTTTCAATTCTCTGTAATCTCACCGAGTTGTTAGTACATGAATTACAGTGACAAACTAAAAGGCTAAAGAAGCGCCTTTTAAATGGAATCTCCGAAACACGCGTAACACCTGAGCGTAATACTGAAACTATCAACCCCTTACACCACCAAAGTATAACGTAACACCGATTACAACATCCCTCTCCATCTAACTGTAACTTACTGTAACGATATAACAATCCCCCTTCACCCTAGAATACGTTACGTAATTCGAACATGGAATATTGTTATTCCGATACAACAAGGAATGATGTTGCTTATCCTCACATAATAAATGTATTCGGGAGATTTGCTCCTTCTTCTTACTTCTCCTACATGTCGAATTCACATTATAGTACCCGTATTTCTGACGTTATTCACATCCACTTCTTCTTTCATTGTTTTATGAAAGCTTCTAACCTGCTGGATATCATATAGACCTTCAGACATACACCAACAAGAATGTGGAAATAAAATAAGCAACCCGAACGATCTGTGCATGCGTGTAATTTACTGAGATTTTGGGTCTTTGGGATATTCTGCTTACGGTCTGTGTGAGACGAAAGTTGCTTTATTATTTTCCACCATCGTGCAAGAAAGTTTAATTTGACAGAATAAATGACAATGCATCTTACATGCAATATTCGTTTCTTCTGTGCCAAATTTATTACCATTAATTTTCTTTGGGTTTACATAAATTCTAATTTTTGTTTAAGATTTATTTCATTTTTGTAAATAATGTTCTATTTTAATTTCTTTTGCACAAATGTTTTTTTAATTTTTTTTGTCATTTATTATTTTTATTATTATTATTGTATGATAACGCAATGCCATATGATTTAATTGTTCATTTTCGTCTGTCTCCACACTTCCTTCATCCTTTCGCTATGATTTTTCTTCCTCTCCTCTGTCCATTTAGTTCCTGCTCTTTTTGGGATTTCATTTTCCGACTGTATTTTCCACGTATCTACCTTCTCTCTGTATATTTTTTCCAAATGTCAGATCTTTATATTCGAGCTTTTTCTAAATCATTTTTTACTTTCTAGATCCTTGGGATGGCCTTAATTTTTTCTATGTATTTTAGAATTTTTTAGATAGTATATGTATATGACCGTAAAATTTTAGTCTTCTCTCTCTGATGTCTACCGCTAAGTTAGATAGTTTTTCTGTTGTTTTCCTGGACCTTAATCTAAAATCCTCTTCCATCATTTCAGGACCGATAGTTTTTCTTATGGTTTTTCGTTCTTCTTTTAATAAATTTTCTAAATCTCCTTATGTGAGGAGTAAGAGTTTCACTAGCGTACAGGGCCTCCGGTTTAATTACTGTTTTGTAGTGCCTAATTTTGGTGCCTATGGAGAGAAATTTTGTTGTTGTAGATATTGTGGATTTTTCCGTATGCTCTCTTCAGTTTCTGTAGTCGAATGTTTTGAGCTTTTATTTCTCCATCTGTAGGTTCGATGATTTCGCCGAGGTACTTGAAGTGTGAAGTTCTGTTGAATTTGCCGTATTGGGTGTTTAAGGTTTGTATATTGAGTTTTGAGCAAATGAATTCGGTTTTTTGAAATGAAATTTGTAGACCTACTTTTTCTGCACACTCTTGACGGATTTGTATTTGTTTGACAGCTATGGTCTCATAATCTGCTGATACTGCTAAATCATCTGCAAAGCCGAGACATGAAATTTTGAGGTCACCTTTAGGTCGTCCAAGTTATATTGGTTTCCAATAATTTTGGTACCTTAGTTCATTTCCCATTCCTGTATCACCTTGTCAAGGACAATATTGAAACGTATCGGGGACAAACCATCACCATGTCGAACACCAGTTTTTATCAGGAATGGTTCGGATATTTCGCCCTTAATTTTGACTTTTGAGACAGTATCCATTAGTGTTCGTTTGATTAGACTCAGAGTTTTTGGGTCTAATCCTCGTTCTTTAAGTATACTCAGTAGAGATTGACGGTCAAATGAGTCATATGCCTTTTCAAAATCTATAAAGGTGCAAATTATTGGACTATTTCTGACTGCTTCATATTTTAGAATGGTTTTTAAATTAAAAATTTGTTCTTTGCAGGATCGGCAGGGGCGGAAACCTGCCTGATATTCACCTACTGTATTCTCTAGTTGTTCTTGGATTCTTTGAAGAAGACATGCTGAGAAAATTTTGTATGTGACTTGCAAAAGAGAAATTCCTCTACAAATGTTCACGTCTGCTCTGTCTCCCTTTTTATGAAGTGGGTGAATAAGAGCACATTTCCATTCTTCGGGAAGTTTTTCTGTTTTCCAAATACCCTGAATAATTTGTGTAAATTCTTTGAGAGAGTTGAGATCTAGGTTCTTAAATAGTTCGGCAATGATGCCATCTTCTCCAGATGTTCTATTGTTTTTTAATTTATGAATATGTCTCTGTAATTCATTTTGCGTTGGTGGAGCAAAAGCCGGATTCGTATATGACGCGATGTGTTCTGGAAACCTTGCTCGCGGTTCGGGGTAGTTAAGAAGTTGGTCAAAATAACGGGCTAGTTCCCCACAATTTTCTTGATTGTTAAGAGCAAGTTTCCCATTTTGTTTTCTAAAGAATAAATTTTCTTTTGTATATCCGCGAATTTTGCCTGCGAAAGTCTTGTTAAAATCCCGCGTGTTGTAGTTTTGGAAATGATTCTCGATGGAGATTAATTGATCTTTCAAATATCTCCTTTTGAATTGTCTGATACTCTTTGCTACTTGCTTTCTGATTTCGTTGAAGTGTAGTTGATTTTCAGGAGACTTATTTCTCTTATAATTCAGAAAGGCCCTTTTTCTCCCTTCCAGTGCTTTGTCACAGGTATTGCATATTGGATAGATTGAAATTTGTAGTTTGTTTGTTGTAATCTTGGTCATCATTGGTTTTATCTCTTTCGAGTATTTCGTCTAAATCAAGACTGATATTTCCTTATCTCAGAGACTCTTTTTGTCTATTTACACATGAAAGTGCATAATCACAATGCGAAAACAGCAAGACGTTTAAAAGTTACCGAGAGTGAAGAGATCGTTGTCAGAACTGAAGAGGAAATAGATACCGCTAAGATACAATGGAGAACGTTGCTCTGAATGAATCTGTATTACCTCATTTCTGTACGCTATGGAAAGTGTTTTCAAAATAAAATCATCAGTCAGTGTCCGTTATAGAGACGACACATTCTCTGAGACATTGGAAAATTGGGGAGAGCTGAAGATGGGAGATAATTTGCTACGTTTGCCACAGACGATGACCGAAGAAATGAGGCTCTAAATAATTGCCTAAGACATATTTATTTAATACAAAATCAACAAAACTTGAAAAATAGTCGCCTGCAAAATCTGCTGTATAAATACAGAATAACCGCGTTACACCGTTATGGTAATGACGGTGATACTGGCCGTTTACCGGTTCGGACGGTTAATCCGGAGTTCCTGTCAAAAATTTGTTTTTCCTAAAAAGTTGCCTACAATTTCATTAGGTTACGATGAATAAACAAGTAAATGAGAGATTATTGAAATTTATGTAGCCATAATACCTACATGATCTAGACGTTTCTGGTCTAATCAGCTTTTGGCCTTGCATAAGATGTTTCCTTGATGGGAGATCAATCCTGCTTTGCTTTGGCAAATCTTTCCACAGGCGACACACAAGAGCAGATTAATTGCTACATTTGGAAGATGTGAAGTAGGTGGTATCTGTGAGATTATTAGTTGAGATGATTTAGAATATGAGGATTTTTCTGTTGGTGAGTCCCTTCTTCTTTTAATTGGTTGAATGATTATTTGAGCTAGTGTAGCTAGCGTAATACACATTTACTTACATATTTAAAAGAAGACGCAAAGAATGAATATTATGAACATACATATATTTTGCAAAGTTTGTGTAAGTACATGCATATATATTACATCTAATGTATGTATGTTCTTAAAAATTCAGATATATACGCTGAAAGAAAAAAATTTGTACCATGGGATAGGCTATATAATTCGAGGACACGTTGATTCGAAACCGGTTGATAGCAGATTTAACTGTTCTGTGTCTAATCTGTCATGTATTCGTAAACTATAACTTACCAGTTCCCTTGAAGATACATTGTGGTTTATGGTTAATTGTCATTAAATAATTGTTATTGATAAAAATTATCTCTTTAGTTGTAAAATGAAATTTACAGAAGAAAATTTTGATTTTTTGTGTGATGTACAAATTTGTACATTATTTCAATATCTTCTTATTCATTTTTAATTCAATAATGTCTCTTTTACAAGCTTCTACAAATGTTATGCCTTATTATTACATCGATAGTATATGATTAAACCTAAGGAATAGGTAAAATTATTTCAAGTTTTCCATGACATTTTTTTCATTAGTTGTTAAATTACTAAACTTGAAGAAATCTAAATTTATTTATTTAACTGTAAAATACAAAAACGATCTCTTATTCATAGTTATTGTTCTTTTACGATCAAAATATCCCTATTGGGAAAGGTACTAAGATATTTTCCTTCTCCTTTCAGATAAGGGGGGGGGTAAATTAATCTTAAGACGGGTAGAGGAGTGTTGGTTTCCCAAATTCAAAATCTGCCCATGGCCCATCTTATTCCTCTCACTGGTTCAGAATCGTCTCGCGCCCTTCATGAAACTTTCACGTGCTTGCTATATTGCTGGCCATCCTTATTCCAAACAAGTCGAATAACAATTGAGTATAATATTCGAGAAATACTAAAAATAGAATTGAGAGACAATTGAAAGAGTAAACCGTACTTTTACTGAACTTTCTTTTTTCTTATTTTCTCCCTGATTCACAATTTATTCATTTTACAGAAAATTCGGTGATTAATTAGACGTAAGAATGCATTTATGTGATGGACTTTCTGAGGTCTACATATTTTTCCTTGCCGTAGATGGTGAAAACTTTCCTGTATCTGTAGGTACCCGGAATTAAGGAGTTCATAATTACCTCATTTTACAAATATTCTACGTGAAACGTTTTGTATAAACCTGGACTTAAAAATTTGTGCTTTAACAATTCAATACAAATAAATTAATACTTTTTAATCCAAAGACAATACAGTCGTCACATTGTTCTGTTCTTTTCCCCTGCACAAAAAGGTAAGTTTTATTCCCTTTAATCTTGAGCTTCTTGAAACTTAACTATCGGAATAAATATAACAAAAGATAAACTTAAAAATAATATTGAAATTTTTGAATGATTTGACCGAACTATTCTGTTTCCTTTTGAATGGAAAATTTTCAAAATAGTTTAGGAACTATATCGACGAAAGTGTTTGTAAATATCTCAAATTCATTAGTAGTCCTTCCATCAATTAAATTAAATTTACTTGCTTCATTAGAGTCACAGTCTCATGTGAAATTGAACTTAGAAACAAGTTGACTTGACAAATTGTATGAGAAAATAAAGTTAGTTTCACTCCAGAATATTCTTGGTAAAACATTTACATGTCTTATTATTAAATTTTAACAATCCTTCCAAGTAGAAGAACACAAAACAAACTTTTCTTTCGATCCTTGAGAGATGAATTACATTTTGACAATGAGTTTAAGGACTTAATACTTTGTTTTCGCAGTTACACAGTTGGGACCTCTGGGAGTCAAAATTTGCACCAGTCTCTTGAGAAGGAGTCGAGTTCAACTGCGTGTAAATCAAATCACATCACTCAATATTGTATTCTCTTGGAGTATTCCGAGTTCTATACTTTTATGCTATATCATTGTGTAAGCTAGACAAAGCTATTCCGCACTGGGCCTATTATCAATATAAAGAAATTTTTGTTCAATTTGAAGAAACCTACGAGATATTTTTGAGATACGGGAGACCTAATTTTTATTTAGACCTAATATATTTTGTTTAGAGACTGACCCACTATTTATTGTATTATTTACATCTGATATATTTCTTGTCGAAAAATACGAACATTTCTGTGAATGTCAACATAAATTACTTTTTATTGCGTCTCAAAATCACTAAGATATTTTTGTCATTTACATTATTTCGTATCGTTTCATTCTATATGTTTAGTACTGCTTATTATTATTATAAAAATTTCAGTTTCGTTGAAGTAAAAATTGTAAATGTTATTAAAGTCTTACTAACTTTGTTTTATTAATTACGAATTTTTGTATACGTTTTGTCGAAGTTCAGGCAATGAGGCCTGCTCTTCTACCTAACCATTGGACTTGGGCAAGGGAATTGGAAAGAGAGATGTTGGGTTACCGAGGAACTAGGTACCGAACCGACATTTGTCAGGAGTAGATGAGGGAAGCCTTAGTTAAAACCTCACCGAGATCAGTCGAGCAGGGTTTGAACTACCGCCCTGCAGGGCATAATGCACTACGCCTTAGCGGGACCTTGCAGGCGATGACGCTACCACAAAGTAACAACGCCATGTTTGTAATTGATGTAACATATGAAGAAGTGTACTAAATACCAAGTAAGCGCATTATTACACAGAAATTTCATGTCATTTTCATGTATTTGGAATCATATGTCTTATAAGTTGACTGGATCAAACATAAAGTGATTCATTAAAGAACATCTTTTGAATTCATTCCAAACAGTGGAATTATAATAGTTTTAATTTTTATGTTAATTGATATGGATTTTATTGTTTGGCATTCGATTTCCGAGACAAAAATAGATATTGACAATAATATGCGTAAAGATTATGCGCGGTAAATTTCCGAATTCATAATAGACGTATCTTTCAGAAATAAGGACATTATTGTCGTAAATTCGCTTACCAATGAAGTTTTGTCCTCCGGTTTAATTCCATCCCGTTATTATAAATGTTACCGTTTTGTGTAGTTTGTGTTTGTTCAGGTTTTATTGTTAACGATGTATGGGGTTCAAAAGGTTTGTCGATAAAATAGAACATTTCTCATTGGTATTGGTAGGTTTTGCTTTCATTGATGTGACTATACAGAAATATGGGAATATACATACTACATAAAAGACAACGTAAATAAGACAAAATATTTTTTTAATTTATTAGTTTTATACTCAATTTGTAACTGATTTGACAATAATTTTTAATTGTTTTTATTTAATATAATTATCTGCGATAAAATGTTATTACTTTGGACGGAGCATACGATTGGTGATTTGCAATAAGTCGGCCGATGATACCTGCGTTACCATCTAAAAGGGAGTAAAACCGATAGTAATTTCTAGATATGAGCACTCTTTCTAGGAATCAGTGTATAGTAGTTTGTAAAGGTTTCAATTTCTGAGATGTCAATATTATCTTCTAATAACATCGATAACCGTGCTCATAAGACCGCCAGGTCATATCCACTTACCATGATTGTTTATGTGCTGGTAGCTATGGTATGCGGAATTACGGATGTAAAGACCCCATATTCTAAGTACCCGTATTCTAAGCTGTATTGGACAAAACAGTGTTGTACCTTCTATTTTTTTCGCGTTTACGGAAGCCAACTTGCTAATAATATTCGAAACTTCTCTAAAGTAGTTCTTTTTAATTAATAATCCATTCTACTGATTTTTTAAATATTGGACAAGGACAATTATTTTATGATTTTTAAAGTTGATAATTAATTTAGACTGTCATTAGACTCTTCCTTTGAGGAGGGTCGCATTGTTAGAACAGATTTTGGTGAATTATTCTTGTAAATGCCTCGTAAGATATGTAAATATTTACGTCAACACGTTTCTATTTCCATTTGCTATGGGTTAGTAGGTTTTTTTCTCCAAGATAAGCGGGTTCTTTTCTAAGAATTTCAGAAAAAAAATTAGCCAGCAAAAGTTTCTTCACATAAACCCGTGGTAATTTTAAGAAATAATTAAAACTTTTGTTGCCTAGGGATATGAAAAATCTTTGCCACTGAATAGGGAACAGATAAAATTGTCTTTTAAATCATTGTTTTGGTTACATGAGCTTAGTCGCTCTAATGCGTACCTTAAAAGAACGCTATTGGCAGAACACTACTGCGGAACATAACAGCTTAATGTTTCGCAGAAAAGAGTAGACACTTATTTTGCTAACATATAGCTATACATAATTAAAAGGGATTCTGACAAAGGTGTATGAGAAAAGAAAAAATATTGTATCTGTATAAACTTATTTGTTCCGGACAATCCGCATTTTGGTAGATAAAACTACCAACGTTCCGGTCATGATGTGTAGCATTCTTCAGGGCAATGCCAGAGTCGTACTCTGCGTGGTAGAGTCCCGGAAACACAAATGTACACTGACTCTGTAACCTATGTTTATGTATTGTAACCGTATAAGCCCTTTCCTGCCCACGAGTAGTTGTTGAGATAATTGGGTGCCACGGAGAATGACAAGTCGTTCTCACGATAATAGAGGTGCGTTCATAGAAGAATGAAAATATCTCACAATCCACATAAAAAATAATAGAGATTTAAACGTAACAATATATTGGAGAAACAAGTACATAGATGCAAATCCATAATATAAATGCGTAACGCGAAAGTGTGTCTGTCTGTTTGCTACCTGATTACGACTAAACCACTGAGCCAATAATAATGAAATTTGGCAACGAGATAGTTTATATGTGCAGGATGAAGATAGGCTAATTTAATATTTTAAATTAGTGATAAACAAATAGTAATTATTTTAGATAATAAAAATAGATATAATCGAATGAAAACAAATTAAAGGCTGTGTAAACGGTCAGAGGTAGGTGACAACATACGAATGGCGATAAATTTTATCTCAAGCAGTTCTACAAAAATTTCGCGATAGCATGTGTCTATCTACTAAATTAACGTTAATAAAATAGTAGTGGTAACATACTTTAATTTAAGAGATTTAATTGAGAAGAAAAAACTAATCAAATTAAATGGATTATTTGTATTTTTCTTTAAGAAATGACTTTAAAATGTAAAATTTCGAAGAACCCTTCAGATTTAACAAGAATTTTAATTAAATGATGAAGCCGCGTCGTTCCTCGGAAGAGAAAATTAGACGCGAGATGGTGTAGTATATAGTCAGGTCTTGTATTAAATTTTTATTATTATAAATTTGGAAAATTAGGATGCTCTATTAGTAAAAAAACCAATATATATATATATATATATATATAATCAGTCTTTTGATCTTAAAATGTAGATTTTTTCTGAGGAATAGAAGGTTAGTGTAAAAAAAAATTCCAGGCGTCGCCGGGTAATCAGGCAGTATTATTATAATTTAATAACTGAGATGAAATACATTTAATGAAAAACTTACTTTAAAAAATTATTGAACGAGATAAAAATAGTTACAAGCTAAAAAGTTAAATAATTACTTACAGTATTTGGTGTATAAAATGAAATATAATTCCTTCCCTTGCATTTATATTGATGAAGTAGTCGTGATTGTTTTAAAAAGTATTATTAAAATCTCATCCCTCTTTAGAAGGAAATATTTTGATTCACGAATACTAAACTCATAATAAGGCTAATATTAATCGTCCTGGCGTGTCAACAACTCTTTGCCAAAGAGGCTTTTATTTTCACAAACAATTTTGAATAATTTCATTCCCAAAAATCTGCATTATATAAATAAATTGAAATTTTTTAAATCCGCTGTTAAATGTTTTCTAATGCTCTATTGCTTCTATAATGTGCAAAATTTTACAGATTTTAATACAAGAAATTAATGAGAGATTTAAATTACCAATAAATCTTGTTTTCTATGTGATTTTGGTGAAATATGTAATGTTAATTTCTCTTATACTGCTACACAATATTCTCTTGCATGTGTTTTTGACTTTTTTTATTTATTGTATTTTTTATTTCCAATTCTACGCAACCTTGGCACAGTTGTATATATCTTATCTCTTTTGTTACGTCCTAGCCCAAACTGGCGGTTTTACCATATACAAATATGTCGTTTAAATCTTTTGATAGAATTGTGATCTAGAATTTTCACTGTGCAATTTATCTACGATTAATTTTGGAATAGAAAATGGATAGCTACATATTTTGTAAAATATTGTATAGAATTTAAAAATATTTTATAAGTATTAAATTCGCCACTTTCCTTGAACCGTTGATCGGAATATATGATATGGTTGCTTCTTTGTTTCCGGACTGTAACTTAGCTAATTATCCTCCACGTGGTGATATGCTGTTCGAAACTGCTTTTTTGACTATACAGATTATGATATGTAATTAATTACAAGCAGCCATATTGTTTGCATCATTTCTTCATTATCATAGATTATAAATTATTTGGTTACGTAAAAATGTTCTATTCTAATATATCCTGAACGGATAAAAATATCGATGTGATTTTCTCACCCAGGCATTAAAAGTAAAAAACCGACGCAACAGTGTAAATAGAGATTACTGTATTTTGTTTATAATACTGCTTTCTGTGTATACATGTCAATGCTCAAACAATAGAAACCAGCGCTTTATCGATCCTGCAAAGTTATGTTAGAACTGAAATAGTTTCCGTTAAAAGAATTGTAAAAATTGTTAAGGAACAATAATGAATGTGCGAAAAACAATAATAGTAACTGTGCATTCTAATACACTTCAGATGATCATATTATTGTGCGTAAAACAATCAAAATTATGGGTCTTAAAATGATCCACGGCCTTTTCGGCAGCTGGACGGGAGAATGCGTAGTTCTGTTTAGGAAGTTTCCTTTAATATAGAGAAATAGCTATTTCACGTTGAATGATTTGTATGAAATGTCCCTGACACAAAATTAACAATGTACAGAACACAAAGGAAAAGTATAGACCGAATAAGATTAAATGTTTAAAAAAAATACCGCATTCGCAAAGCATTCTACTTACCTTTTTGTAATTTTTGCAATGGGTATGGAATGGATGTATTATTCACGAAAAGTGTTTGCACATTTCTACCATTTTTAAGATGCACAGAAAAAATACTCCTGTCAGGACAATCATGATTCACAAATATGGCTCGAATGATAAGAGGAGAGTGAATTTCAGTAAATTTTGAATGAAGTGGAAAACATTAAAACTGCAATAGTCGAGTAAAGAAATTTATTTTCCCCACTTCATTACATTTCAAAAATGATTTTGAAATATTCCTCTCCAAGAATAAGTCACCGTGAAATAATAGGAACGTACCATAAATATGACTACGTACGTCATAATATTTTACAACTCGATATGTTCTATAATTTTACGATGAAATGCTTACGAACGGATGAGTATTGTTTGTATCCATAGATTTAAAATGTAATGTTATCTTGAAAAGTAATAAAGTATATATAAATAAGAATTAGGTATTTTGAGAAAACTATCATATTTTTATTTGTACGTAAACGATATATTATTGTCTACACCTGATAGCGAAATGATGTTTATTGTTTATAACACTGCTTTCTGTGTATACATGTCAATGCTCAAAATGCACTATCTAAACTTTCGTCTTGGTGTCATTCAAACCATTTCATTGTAAACACGAATAAAACAGTATCAATGCCTTTTCGCGATAGTTAGCGAAATATGTTCCCCAAGTATCTCTTGCGACGAACGATACCCAATTAATAGCTAATAAAATTAAAAAAACATTCAATCTTCCTTTTCAAGACAACCTCAATTAGAATCATTACATACGATAATCTACATTTCATTCAAAGTGAATCGTGCTAAACCTTTCGACATCTAGTAAAAGTTAACACGTCTCCCGCCACGTGCAAATTGCAAATGATAATTACACTGTGCAATACGGTATGATCTTTTGGGGACATTTTACTAAGAGCATCGAAACCATCAGAAAACAAATGAAAATAGTTTGAAATGAATAGAATATATATATCTTATTCCCAAAATTCATGCAAACTTTTCATGGGTAGCCACCCGCACCTTTATTAAGGAAGATAAAAAAATTATTTGAAATGTCTAAAACTGGGATTTATAAAAAAATTACACCATCCTTGATGTGATAACCTCCAATTGTCATTCCTTTGAGTTATTACATTATTTAAATCATTCTAAGTTGAAATATGCAGAAAATATCATGTTTTTAAAATATTGAATATTCCCCCCTCCAACTTTTGATTTGCAATCGTCGCCACTGTTTATAGAACGGTTGTGTTGTTTAGACAATAACTTAAACGGCAGTGTTTCCCAATCCATTAATGTCTGCTCTTAACTCGGCTTGAAATTCAACAAACCCGTCTTACGTTGTAAACAATTAATTAAAACTTCTCTTATATATTAAATAAGAAGCAGACTTCTTGTCTAGGATTAGGGTTATTAGGATGATAAAATATTTCATCATGAATCAGTACGAATGGGAACTACTCTCAATCTTCAAGAAGAATTATGGTTTTTACGAAATCTTTTTAATTAAAACTATTACAATACAACTGAATCATAAAATATTTAACAAGCAAAAAAATATTGATACAAATATTTTTTTAAACTAAAAACGATCAATTACAAATTATGTCAAAACCACAATTTGTTAAATGATAAAAAAAATTAGGATTTTTTTTAAGAGTAGACAGTAACAAATATACAGAAATAGTAAGAAAAATAAGAGAAATTAAGAATAGAAAAAAATCTTTTAAGAGAGAAGTTAAAATAATTTTTTCAATACAAATTATTTACATTTAATCAAGAGTTTACACTAGAAAATGATTTATCGACAAGCACCTTAAGATAGCGTTTTTTAAATAGTATCTTTGTAAGTTCCGGAACAGGCTTCGCAGCACATTGGATGTACTCATGAGTTTATTTAGAGAATTTAGGATCGCAGCTAGCGCCGACATTTGTAAGAATTTTTTTTTTAGAGATTTCTCTTTCAACAAACCATCTTCGATTTGCATCTCTTTCTTAATAAATGCTTCCGCTTGATCTGTCTATTCTTGAAGCACGTTTGTGTATTGTAGTTGTTCCGTTTTGCACCATTTTTCCTTAGACTCCAAATGACATTGGAAAGTAAACATAAAATAATTAAAGCAGGAAAACGTAAATTAGATTTGGATGAGTAACACAACAAAGTTCATTTACGTAAGTGGATACAAAAAAACTGGCAAGCAACAGCAATAGGCAATTAATTAATTTTGAAGGAATAATTTTTTCTCCCAGAGTGTATTCAGAAGGCATTAGTTGTCTGGTAGATAGTGAACTACTGTTGTCTGGAAGATTTTAATTTTTGGTGTCTGTATTTTATAGTTTTTTTAAAATTTGGGACTTTAGGGTTCGTCGACGTCAAACTAATTAGAGCCTTTTTAATTTGGTGAAAAAATTTAAAATTTTCTGGAAAAAGAAGGAAACAAATTCATCTGTTGATGAATTATTACATTTGTTTAAATTGAAATTTTTGTTAACAATATAGTAAACATGTTTCAAAAGGCGTTTCTAACTATGACGTTACATTTCGCAAGTTCTCAAACAGCGAAGAAACGATATTAGGTATAATGCGTAAACCAAATTCACTACAATCCCAACTACTTTTAACTTAACTTAAAAAATCTTTATGTCGTAGTATTATATTCTTTTTCTTCTTAACCGGTTGGTTGGTGGGTAACAAACATACATCGAAGTCCCTGTTTGGGCGCCAATAATATCTAATGCACCCTTTTTGGCTTAAATGGTTAACAACAACTACGTGCATTAAGATAATTATTTAAAAAATAATAAGGATTCGGTACTTCTGATGTGATTACCACAATTTATTCTGCTCTTTTCCTCATTTAATATGTCCGTGCATTTACATTTACCAATTATACAATAAACCTTTGTCAAGAAAGAATCAAAACAAGCACGAAATAAGCAATACTTTATTCTTTTTCGGCAGAAAAATTTAATAGTTCTTTTGACATTTTCTTGTCTCTTCTTTCTTCTTAAAAAAAAATTTAAAACAATTGCGACAGACTCGATTCCAATGAGACGTTCTCTTTTGCAAGATACTAGTTGCTCACTGAATTACAGAGATACAAATCCCTAATCATTAAAATCACTGCGCTAAATGTTCGTTTCACAGAGACGTATACTCACACCCAGAATACAGTCTTCGAAATCGTGTCCAACCACAGCGTGCCAGAAACACACCCTTCTTCAGCGAAGTCTGCTACTGCTGCTTGCTACTCGGCTCTTACAGCGACCTTGAATCGTCGACTGCTCGCGATGCTGTTTTCCAAGCGTTTGTTCGTCCTCGATCGGGCTCACGGCAAATTCTTTCAGTCACCGACGTGCGACCGTTTTCGTGTTCGTCCGATACGTAATACGGAAAACTCTTCCAATGCATAAATGGCTTCACTTGGAGCCCTCGAACAATATTTCGTACGTGTACAACTTGCGTCTTACTCGGCCGTTCGTTAATAAATTTACCTGTGATACGGACCACATAAATTTGACTCTTGTAAACTGCGTTCTTACGCTCTCTCCTCTGATCTACATATCATCTGATACAATTCCTCTCGAAATATTAAAGTCAAATTCGACTCAATGATGATTCTCGTGAAATTCGGACCGACCGTCCCCTCTGATGAGCCGCGTGAGAATGAGAACCAGCTATGTTCTCCGATGATCCGCGTAAAATTGAGACTGGACTGTCCCCTCCGATGATCCGCGTAAGATTGAGAGTGGACTGTCCCTTCCGATGATCCGCGTAAGATTGAGAGCGATACCTGTCGCATTTCCTCCTTCTCAGCAATTCTCCCCACTCCAATTTAAATTTAAAGCACTGTGCATTCCGCCAATCAATTATTTCTAACACGTTTCGCGTCGCTAGCTTCCACAAGGTGTATTCACATTTTTCCAAATCATCGCAATCGGATTTCCAAAGTGTGTATCTGCGTCTGATACCTCACAGAACGCGCTCCTATTTGG
>NNCF01134321.1:65942-77296 GCA_002313205.1 Laupala kohalensis
TATATATATATATATATATATATATATATATATATATATATATATAAAAGTATGGAACATCATTTAGGACTTAATAACAATTTATTTATGTTTTTAATAAACAAATTGTCTAGGAACTTTGCCATTAAAGATAAAAAGCAAAACAATTTACGGTAATTGCGACAAAGCTTAAATCTCAGCATTTCCTCGTTTGGTGTTAAAAGATCCACTGTGGAGCATAAAATGTCTTCCTTGGTTTTTATAATGGAGCGTTGGTCGAATTTTGAGTGATAGCAAAAATAAATATAGGTTTTTTTATTTCTGGAGCAATTTTTAGACACTTTTTGTGAATGTGGCCGACATATTTACCAACTAAATGTAATCAAATTTCTGTCTTCAAGATAAGGTCAAGATTTTGACAAGGTTAGGTCATTCTAGAAAAAAAATCTTTTTCTGATATTATGGAAAATTTGTTTTTTAGTCTTGAGAATATTTTGTAAACAAAAATGACGTATATCTGCTCAGTAAATTCTGAGATAATTTAATATCTTATTTCTCTGCTCTCAGTTAATAATACAAAAAGTTACTTTCCATAAATTTATACGTAATTTTAATGAACCAACTCATATATTAAAAATTTAAAATGTTACTTTAAATGTTTTGATATATCTGAAAGGGGTCATTATCCTAAACTTCCAGGTGCGACATTTCAGTTACCTATTCCGCTTTCAACTTTATATTACTAAGAAGATTGTCATCTCAAAATCTCATGAAAAGTGAGTACAGAAATAGACCAGACATAAACTGATATTTGCAACTGAATTCACTACTATTGATCGACAGAAAATGGGTTTCGATGAGTAAAATTTTTGAGATTTAATTAGTCCCTTGAATTAATTGTTTATTTTTGTGGAATGGAGAATGTGTACTTTGTTTATCTGTAAAGGATGATTTAAAGTACTCGATGTTAGCAGAACTATTGAAATGTCAAACGCTTCTACACAAGATTCCGAGGTACCTAAGGGGTTCACGGAAGGTCGAGCGCGGCAATTGGGTACTAGGAGAAAGAAATAAGGTCAGAATCTCTCACCGACCGGATAGAGCCCTGGATAGACCTGGTACTCATTTTACAGCCGGTTGAGTAGACCTGGGAGACTGTCTGACTTTGGTATTGTGATGCAAAATCCCCACCCCCTCTAGAGATTGAACCCGGGATATTCAGTCAGACGCTCAGCGGTCTACCCATTAAGGCACGCTGACGTGTGGAACAAATACTTATGTTAAAAACTGTTCCTATTTCTGTATTCCCATTGGCGCTCATGCGGGCGAGTCCCAGGAATAACACGATTCATACTTTGTGTAATATGATTCATGGTATCATTCATAATAGTTGAGAGCCTATGGTGTAAGTGGTCCCAATCAACAGGTATGTAAGGATCCCCAGAAATGTTAGGAAGATTAGGAACGTCTGGAACGTTACGAACGTCAGGAAAACTAATAACGCCAGGTATTGTTGGTCGCCCTCCTCTAGGTGAGTTTGCGGGACGCGGGTAAGTAAACGCCCAATCGGGTCGCGAATTTTAGCCCTCTAAACATTATTAGCCGTTGGAAAGGTGATAGTGTTTAAGTTCACCGGAGAAGTAGATACCGTCTGTATGAGCGATTGAGACGGACGTGTGAATTCAATCGACCTACACATCGAAGTCGTGTAACCAAAGTATAATTATTAAAAGGGTTGGAAATTTTCATACCATTTCATTCGTATCATAAATTACGTAATACATAAAACACCAATTTTTAAAACATATTTTTATCCAATACTCACCAGTAACAAAGCCTATTATCCCTTGCAATAATTACCGTATATATCCGCAAGTATGACAAATTATTAAAATGATCTTTAAAATCCTGAGTCGTCTTACAGTTTAGTCAGAAAATAATTAAGATAAATTAACTGAATTAAATAATAAAACGAGTCTCTGACAAATGTATTTAAATGTTCACATTCATTATCTAAAGGCAACTTTAGATGTTAGGTGAATCTAAACGACTAAGGATGGGTTGCTTGCTCTTTGCCGCGAGACGAATACCGGAGCTCACGCTACCCGCAGCGTGTCGATCTTTTAGGCACATCAGAGGATGACGAGCAATTCGGGATTAGCCGATAGACGAATGTCTAGAGCCGCCTTAAAGAAAATGGTTTCTCATGTAGATCTTCACTTCCGTTGTTTGAGAAGCTCGTCATATGGGTCCATTCGAGTCTATTTAATCTTCGTCTTTAATATCCCATAACAAATCATGTCGTCCTCAGTGTCATCCATACCACACTTTTTGTATTACAGGCCGTTAACTCTTAAAGGAGAGATTTGCGCTAAAACTTTAGAAATTCGGGGAAAATGTATACCTCGTCATATTTGAAGGTTGTCTTATCTGCGGAAATGTACGGTACATGACGTTACTCCAGTTTCCATTTCCCATTGAAAACAGTTTTTGTTGTGTTATATTTTGATACATTGACTTTTTTGACTGTTCCTCAAATAGCTGCACTCTCACAGAGAGGTTAAATACATGAATGACAGTGTTCAGAGCGTTATGGTATTTCGTATTGCTTCGCAGATTCAATGGCTTAAAGTCTCCTCTCAAAATAAATATGCAGGTCGTTTCAGGAAACAGGACAAATGGTGATTAGTCTATATTAATCGGAAATTTTATTAATATCTATATAACATGTGGCGAAAAATTATCTAGTTGCCGAACGACAGCAGGCACGTAAGGTAATTGTCAGCGGATTCCTAAAAGGGAGTTCAAATCGTTCTCTGCCGTAACTCACTGATTTGGTGAATTGGAGCAGACGTCTTGAAGTAGTAGTTCTGTTTGGCAGGAAATCAAAGGATGGAAGTATATCTCATCGTTGTAGATGCATGCGTTGTAGATGCATGCGTTCTTCACCGTGAGTAGCCTTCTCTCGCAATCGAGGCAGCGCGTGAGCGTGTCGCTTGGACGCGAGCTGGACGAAGACTGATGTTACTCCGACACGAGCTTAGCGAAGAATTGTGTGTTTTGGGCGCAAGCTGGGCGAAGAGTGAGAGTTCTTGACTGTAATCAACAATGGTGATAGTTGTTGGGAGCAGCATTTGTCTTTCTAGAACTCTCTTATCAGAGTTCTCTTCTGGAACTTTCTTGATTCACTGAATTCAGTTATGCGCACATGGTAGTATGAGCACCTTGGGTCCAAGGAGTGTTTATAAACCAATGCTTATGTAGCCTGGTCAGATGTGTTGGCCTTGCATGTAAAGCGTTCGGGATTAAACAACATTTGTTTGTCTTCTAACGTAAACACATCGTGGCGTTTCGTTGTTTACTGGGGGTTATTCTATGACAAAATGTAGAAGAAGTGATAATGTCTTCTACAACAGTGACAAACTAAAAGTCTAACGAAGCGTCTTTTAAGTGTAACCTACGAAACATGCGTAGCACAAGAGCGTAACGTAATACTAAAACTATTAACTTCTTACACCACCAACGTATAACGTAACACCGATGACAACATCCCCCTTTACCTAACTGTAACTTAGTGTAACGATATAACAATCCTCCCCAACCCTAGAGTACGTTCCGTAATTCCAACATGGAATGTTATTACTAAGATACAACAAGGAATGATGTTGCTTGTCCTGACATAATAAATGTATTTACGAGATTTGCTGCTATATTCTTGTTACCCCTTCTACATGACGGATTTACGTTATAGTACCCGTATTTCTGACGTTACTCACGTCCACTTCTTCTTTCATTGTTTTCTACACAATTAAGTTTTTTGAAAACTTCTAACTTGCTGGATATCATATAGACCTTCAGACATACACCAACAAGAATGAGCAAATAAAATACGCAGCCTGAACGATCTGTGCATCCGTCTACATTACTTAGATTTTGAGTCTTTGGAATATTCTGCTTGTGACTTGTGTGAGGCGAAAGTTGCTTTATTATTTTCCACTATCGTGCAAGAATATATAATTTTACAGATAAAAATGACTATGAATTTTACATGCAATATTCTTTCCTCTTGAGCAAAATTTACTACCTTTATTTTTTTAGGTCTACCTAAATTCTTCTTTTTACCTAAGATTTATTTTATTTCTTAAATAATGATCTATTGTAATTTCTTTTATATATCATTTAATTTGTATTTCTGTATTGTTTTATTTACATTTCATTGTAAATAATACTTTTGTACTAACCATTGTAGATTTTATAGAGAAATTAGGGAAGCCATTGAAAATATGTTTTGGCAGTAACAAGAAACATACCAACGAACTATTGAAAAATATGTAAAAACATACATTTAAAATGTAATTACGTAGACTCTTAAAAATAATTATCTCAATTTAATAAAATTATGCCATTGTTTTCAACAAATAACTGGGTATGGCAAACCTCCCTAACAACTCATCAAAAAGAGTCATCGTTGACTCTAAATATATGCAGTGAATCTTTTCTATAACAAGACCATCAACTGATCGCTTTTGGGAAATTTATATCAAAGAAGTGTAGGGAATAGGAACAGAGTTAGCAAAGGTAATGAGAAGCTACGTTTTTGTTTTAGTTTACTGACAATAAATCAACGAGAAATCTTCAATATTTACGTTTATATTTTCTAATTGTACTGTCAAAAAAAAGAAAAGAAAAGAGTTTCCTTTTATCTAAACTAACCTCATAGTAAAAAAAAGAGTATGTCTTTGAATTCTTTTTAGAATTCATTGTTTTGTGTTCTACTCGAATACTTCTCCTTATAATTTTTGTAATCGATGTTTTAAGTTTTTGGTATTACTTTAGTATTCTGGACACGAAATACTGAGATACGGTGCTATCTTTACCTTCATCAGTTTTCTCCGCATATTCGAAAGTTTGAAATTTTTGGTTTGTTTGGTTTTATCTCTTTCGAGTATTTCGTCTTAATCAAGACTGGTATTTCTTTATCTCAGCGACTTTTTTTGTCTATTTATACATGAAAGTGCATAATCACAATGCGAAAGCAGCAAGACGTTTAAAAGGTACCGTGAATGAAGTGATCGTTGTCAGAACTGAAGAGGAAATAGATACCGCTAAGATACAATGGAGAACATAGCTATGAATGGATCTATATTACCAGCTTTCTGTACGTTATAGAAAGTGTTTTAAAAAAGAATCCGCATTCAGTGTCCGTTATAGAGACGACACATTCTCTGCGACCTTGGAAAATTGGGGAGAGTTGAAGATGGGAGATAATTTGCTAAGTTTGCCACAGACAATGTCCCAAGAAATAGGGCTCCTACTAATTGCCTAAGACATATTTATTTAATACAAAATCAACAAAACTTGAAAAATAGTCGCCAGCAAAATCTATTGTATAAATAGAGAATAACCGCATTACACCAGTAAGGTCGTGACGGTGATCCTGGTCGTTTACCCGTTTGGACGGTTAATCCGGGATTCCCGTGAAAAATTTGGTTTTCTTTCAAAAGGAACCTACAATTTCATTACAATAAATTAGTTTATTGTCGTCCACGTGGTCATAACCAGTTTGTACTGTTTTTTGACAATAAATTTATTATTATTATTAATATTATTATTGTTATTATTATTATCATTAGGTTACCGTGAATAAACAAGCAAATGAGATATTATTGAATTTTATGTAGCCTTCATACCTACATGATCTAGACGGTTCTGGTCTAATCAGCTTTTGGCTTTGCATAAGATGTTTCTTTGATGGGAGATCAATCCTGCTGTCGTGGATTCTTGCGCTACGTCGGCTCCAGCGAGCGGTCTGGCCCAGCAAGAAACGACATATAATATGGTTGGACGGAGAGAAGGGGGTGGGGTCGGTCTCCACAGTGAAACGCCATTCGTGGGTAATACGTGTTTAATACTCACTGATTACGAGGTTCGAAGGCAGACGGTATCGGCGTCGTTTTGAGTGGTTCTAGAGCGGACGCTCATGACGTAGCTTGCTCGGTGGTCATGGCAGTGATTCTCTGGTGGTTGTCCGGACAGAGCCACAGAGCGGCGTACGGTGACGACGTGGTGGCGGCGGTGCGCCCGTCGAGACTCGACCGAGTCTTTGCGGCTGGATGAGCCGGACGGACGAGCGTCAATGAGACGGCAGCGATACGGCAAAATGTTACAGCAAAATGATAGTGAACGTGTCTTCCTAAGAGTCTTTTATATTCTATCTAGCCCGCGTCACGGTGCCCTACTAAACTCGATACCACCTGCCAACGTATCTGACTTCAATCCGAAAGTGCATATGTGAGCTTCACAACACTGCCTTGCTTTGGCAAATCTTTCCACAGGCGACGCACAAGAGCAGACTGGAAGCCACTGTTGGAAGATGTGAAGTAGATGGTGTTCTTGAGATATCTAGTACAGATGAATAAGGATGTTAGAATTTTTCTGTTGGTAAGTCCCTTCTTCTCTTAATTGGTTGAATGATTATTTGAGCTAGTGTTGCGAGCTTAATACATATTTACATACATTTATACAAGAAAAGAAAAGAATGATTATTATAAACTACACGAACTTTGAAAAAATAATGTAAGCACATGCATGCATGTTACATCTAATGTATGTTCTTAAGAAGTCAGTTATAAACGCTGGAAGAAAGAAAGAAATGGTCCAATTAATTTGAGGAAATGTTGATACGTGTTCTGTTAAGAGGAGATTTAACTGTTCTATTTATCTAATCTGTCATATATTCGTAACCTATAACTCACCAGTTTCCACCTCACGGGAAAGTCCCTGGTTAATTGTCATTAAATAATTGTTATTGATAAATTGATCTCTGTAGTTGTAAAATGAAAGTTACAGAAGAAAGTTTAGATTTTTTGTGTGACGTACAAATTTGTTAATTATTTCAATATTTTCTTTTTTCTTTTGAATACCATAATGTCTCTTTTACAAGCTACTACAAAAGGTATGCCTTGTTATTACACGGATAGTATATGATTGAACCTAAGGATTAGGTAAGACAATTTTAAGTTTGAAATGACATCTGTTTCAGTAGAAGTTAAAATACTAGGACTCGAGCAAGTCTAATTTGTTTTAAATGATTGAAAAATACTTAAAAGGATCTCGTATTCATAGTTATTGTTCTTTTACGATCAAAATATCTATATTGCAAAAAGTGCTAAAATATTTTCTTTCTCATTTAGGGTAAGGGGGGGCATATTAACCTTCAGACGGATAGAAGAGTGAGAGTTTTCCAAATTCAAAATCTGCTCATGGCCTATCTTAGTCCTCTCACTGGTTCAGCATCGTTTCGCGCTCTTGAAGGTCATTTTACGTGCTTTCTATCTTCCTTATTCCAAAGAAGTGGAAGAATAAAAAGTTTTTAAAAAATACTTAAATACTGAAAATAGAAAGAATATAATAAGAAATTTTTGAGAAATAGTGAAAATAGAATTGAGAGGTATTTGAAAGAGAAAACCGTACACTTAATGCTCTTTCTTTCTTTTTTTTATTGACTTTCTGATTCACAATTTATTCATTTTACAGAACATTTGGTGAATTATTTGTAAGTAGACGTAAAAATGCATTTTTGTGATGCTTTTTCTGAGGGCTACATTTTTTTCCTGACGGTAGATTATGAAAACTTTCCAGCATCTGTCAGTACCCGAAATTTAGGAATTAATAATTCTCCCAATATTCAATGTGAAACTGTTTTTATTAGCTGATACTTAAAATTTTGAGTTTCAACAAATCAGTACGAATAAATTCTTGTAATCCTTATATAACACAAATGTCAGATTCTTCTGTTCTTTTTCCGTGGACAAATAGGAAAGTTTTATTCCCTTTCATCTTGAGCTTCTTGAATATTAACTATCGGAATAAATATAACAAAAAATGAACTTAAAATAATATTGAAATTTTTGAATGATTTGACCTACGTGTTCTGTTTTCTTTATAGTGGAGAATTTCTTTAGGAACTATATCTATGAAAGCAGCTGTAAATGACTCAAATTACTTAGTAGTCCTTGCATCAATTAAAATGAATTTAATTGCTTCATTAGAGTCAGAATCTTATGGGAAATGGAACTTAGAAACAAGTTGACTTGACAAATTGCCTGAGGAAAATAAAGTTAGTTTCACTCCAGAATATTCTTCGTAAAACATTTACATGACTTATTATTATATTTTAACATTCCTTTTAATTTACAAGAACACAAAACAAACTCTTTTTTTATCCTTGAGAGATGAATTATATTTTGAAAATGAGTTTACGGATTTAATATCTCCTTTTCGCAGTTTCACAGTTGGGTCCGCTGGGAGACAAAATTTGCACCTGTCTCTTGAAAAGGAGTCGAGTTTAATAGCTTGCAATTTAAATCACGTCACACAATATTGTATTCCTTTGAAGTATTCAGTGTTCTATACTTTATTTCTACAACATTGTGTAAGCTAGACAAAAAAATAAACCGCACTGGGCTTATTATAAAATTCAACAAATTTTTGTTACTCGTTGAGTATCGTTTCAGATATTTTTGAGATATAAAAGATTAAATTTTTGAGATATATTTTATTTGGAGACTGTCCAACTTTTTATTCTATGATTTACATCTTATTTATTTCTTGCTTAAAAATACGAATATTTCTTGTGAATTACAACATAAATTACTTTTTATTGCGTCTTAAAAACATTAAGACATTTTTCTCATTTATAGTATTTTGTACCATTTCGTGCTATATTTATAGTATTGCATATTATTATTATAAACATTTCAGGGTGGTGAAAGTAAAAATGTTAAATGGTATTAAAGACTCACTAACTTTGTTTTCATTTATTATTAATTTTTGTATGCCTTTTGACGAGGTTCAAGCAATGAGGCTTCCTCTTCTACCTAACCCTTAAACATAGGTAAAGGAATTAAGAAGGAGAGATGTTGGATTACTGGGAAACTTATGGTACCGACCTCAGGAATAGATGAGAGAAACGTCAGTAGAAAACATCACCGAGATCGGTTGAGCAGGATTTGATCTACCGCCCTACAGGGCCTGGTCCTCTACCGCTCAGCGGGGTCTTGGAGGCGATAACGCTGCTACTAGACCACTGCTTTCATTTTAAAAAAAATAACGTCAAGTTTTTAATTTATGTAACATGAGAAGAACGTGAAGTAAATAATAAGTATTTGAATTATTACGCAAATATTACATGTATTTTGTAATATTCAAAGAGTAGAATAATATGCCACATAGTTAATTTTATCAAACATGAAGTGATTCAATATTGAATACTTTTTGAATTCATTCCAAACAGCGGTATTAACAGCGTTTCTGATTTTTTTTGTTAATTGATATGGATTTTATTGCAGAGCCATTTCCTAGAGAAAAATTAAAGATTGACATTAATCTGCGTGAGGGTTATGCGCGTTAAATTTCCAAAACATTAATGGAGGTACCTGACAAAAACGAGGACATTATTTTCTAAGTTCGCTCATCAAAGAAGTTTTGCTCTCCAGCTTTTTTCCATCCTGTTATTATAAATGGTACCGTATTGTGTAGTTTGTATTTGCTCTGGTTTGTTTGTTAAACGATGTATAGGGTGTGAAAGGTTTGACGATAATAGAGGGCATTTCTTATTGGTATTAATAACTTTTGCTTTCATTGATGAGACTATACAGAACTATGAGACTATATATACTAAACAAAAAACACAGAATTAATAAGACAAAATATATTTTTAATGTATTAGTTAATTAGTGTATTGTCTTTTAAGTGGTCATACGCATTTTGTAACTGCTTTTTGACAATAATATTTAGTTCTTTTTATTTCATATAATTATCTGCGATAAAATGTTTTTTCTTTGAACTGAGCATACAATTGGTGATTTGCAATATGTCGTCTGATGATACCCACCCTTACCTTCTGAAGGAAGTAGAAGCGTTATTAATTTCTAGATATGAGATCTCTTTCTAGGAATCAGTATATAGTAGTTTGCAAAGATTGCAAGTTCTGAGATGTCAATATTATCTTCTAATAACATCGATAACCGTGATAACAAGTCCGACTTGTCATGATCCATTTGCCATGATTGTCTATGTGCTGGTAGCTATGGTATGCGGAATTACGGATGTAAAGACCCCATATTCTAAGTACGGCTGTAATACAGCCTATATATAAAAATAAAGGAAATATAAACGATCCAAATAGCTACAGGGGAATCTCACTACTTAAAGTTATTGGAAAAACTTATTGCAAAATTCTGTACTGGAGACTACAACTCTGGGACGAGAAAGAAAATAAACTCTCGACATTACAGGCTGGTTTTAGAAGCAACAATAGCACAATAGATAATCTATTTATTTTTAATGCGTTAGCCGACAGAGAAACTGGAAAGAAGCACGGAAAGCTGTCCAGTGTTTTCGTAGATTTTGAGAAAACTTTCGACACTGTGGACAGAGACATCCTCTAGTGTGTATTAGCGGACAAGGGAGTGTCAAAAAAATTCCTACGTACTTTGCAAGCCTTGTATTGCTCTGACAATGCATGCGTTAAAACAAATAATACTACTCTAACTTCAACTTTTCAAGTAACTCAGGGAGTGAAGCAGGGATGTGTTCTCTCTCTGTTGTTATTTATATTATTTATTAACGATATAATAGAAAAAAGTATATGAGGCATCCACAGATGCCCCAACAATAGGTGCTCCTCCTGAACAGAAAAAAAATACGGGGGTTGCTATTTGCGGACGATCTTGTTCTCTTCTCCACAACACCTTCGGGATTTCAGATTGGTCTAGATACGTTGGAACTGTTCTGTGATAAAATGTCTCTACATATTAACATACATAAAACTAAAGTCATGGTGTTAAAAAACGGATGGATGTTTAGTAAAAATGAAATTTGGAATTACAAACGTCAACCTCTCGAGAAAGTGAAAGATTACACATATCTAGGTGTCAAATTAAGCATGAACGTAACCTGGTCAAGACATATACAAAAATCAAAACAAAAAGGCATGTATGTTCTAAATGAAATCCAAAGAAGTACTGGTACCAACCCTAACATCAATCCTAGGATTGTAGTAACGATGTACACGTCACTATTCCTACCTGCAGTAGCGTATGGAGCTGAAATAGTTGTTGGCGATTGCGCATCACTAAATTCGCTTGAAAATAAATTCTTGAAAAATACTCTAGGCGTACCTCCGAGTACAGCTAAACTGTGGTACTCTTTGATAATTCGGAGTTTTACCGTTAGAATTAAAATCTAAGATGAGGGTCATTAAATATTGTGTTTCGATAAGAAATGGGGAAAGGAACAACAATATATACGATTGCTACGAGTTAACGTGTAACGATGGGTGGGGTCAAAAAATTAGAACTATAATCGAAACT
>NNCF01134321.1:77374-89425 GCA_002313205.1 Laupala kohalensis
ACCTACTAAAATATAGTAAATGGAAATACAAACGTTATGGCGTAAATATTTACATATTTTACGAGGCATTTACACAAATAATTCACCAAAAACTGTGTATAATACTGTTGTAAAGGTAATGACTGAAAACAGTGCGACGTCTTGTCAAAGAAAGAGTCAAAGAACAGTCTAAATTATTTATCAAGTTTAAAAATCATAAAATAATTGTCCTTATTCAATATAAAATATCAGTAGAATGGATTATTAATTAAAAAGAACTACTTTGGTTAATTTGTCCAAGTATCATCAATAGTTAGCAACGTGACTTCCGTCAACGCGAACATAATAACTTAAATAGCAGGTAACTCTTTGTTTTGTCCTATACAGCATAGAATACGGGTGCTTCAATTTCAAATTCAATTTCAAAAGGGCTATATTTTAACAACAACAAAAATATACAGTTAATATGGCGGGGCTTAACACCCGTGCGCCTTACAGAGACCCTAAAATGTACCGTGGGCTGTGCATACTATACCCCAGTATTTACTCTCAATGAACTGAAACAGAAACTAAAATTAGAGGTATTAAAATATTTCGATTATTTGAAAGGTAAATGATATCAGTAGCGGAGAAAGAAATTAATACATGTTAATAAGTTATAATAAGAAAAATAATTAATGTCATGGCTATATTTTTAAATATAATTTTAATTTTTAATATCAGTTATTGTTATATTACTTAAGTGGCTGTTTCGTTCATTGAGCACCGTTGGGAACCACGGAAAACCAACGGTTAGGGCAAGCGCGCTAAGCATAAAAGCAATCAAGTTGGTAACTGGAAACCTGTAACAGTACAAAACGTTTCGGCGACAGAATCAAATAAATTCATAGAAAGAATACATACTTATCTGCAGGGCAAATAACATATGCATACATATCAACATACCCAAATAAATATTGTTTACATATTTACCTATATATACGTACATGTACAAGGACCCATATTCGCACATGTACACATTTTTAAATCAATTAAAAAATATACTAAAATAGAATACTAATATTACTACAACTATCACTTAAAATACTAACAGTAATAATAATAATAATAATAATAATAATAGCAATAATAATTCAAACAGATTTAAATTAAGTGTGTTCGTTCTGGTCAATCTCCTTCATCTGTTCCGCCTCCTTCTTTTTTCGAACCATACTCAAAAACCTGCCAAGGAGTAAAGTAACGGATATTCTATTATCTCGCATTATTCCAAAAGCTAGAGTGTAATTTCTTGGTTTACGATTGTATCCCCCCTCAAGCAACCACTTTTTTCGACCTATTTCAGTGTTAACGCAATTTAACAGAATGTGAACCCAATCTTCTTGTTCCGTGCATAAAGGGCATGGAGAATCTAGATCCCCCCTCAATTTCCTTAATTTCCATCCCCCAAGTCGAAACCAAGCGTAACTTGCTCTTGCTACCTTGTTTAATTTGTCTATGTAAGGTTTTCCCCCCCAGTCTCCTGCCACAATATTCTGCACGATTAGTGACCTCTTTTCCTGTCTCTCAGCCGTTATGTTTTATTTCTCTATGTCTTCAAATCTCTGAATAAAGAATTCATAATCAGATCTCGTCGGAGCTGTTTGCCACAAGTGTCTTAGACCTGTAGTTTCGATTATAGTTCTATTTTTTTGACCCCACCAATCGTTACACGTTAACTCGTAGCAATCGTATATATTGTTGTTCCTTTCCCCGTTTCTTATTGAAACCCAATACTTAATAGCCCTCATCTTAATTTTTACTTCTAACGGTAAAACTCCGAATTTCCACAGAGTACCACAGTTAGATGTACTCGGAGGTACGCCAAGAGAATTTTTCAAGAATTTGTTTTGAAGCGAATTAAGTGATGCGCAATCTCCAACACCTGTGGTCTTTTAAAGAAATAATTAAAACTTTTGTTGCGTAAAGACATGATAATTCATTGCCACTGGATAGAGAATAGATCAAACTGTCCTTTAAATCATTGTTTTGGGTACTTAAACTTAGTCGCTCCAACACATACCTTAACAGATCGCTATTGGCTGAATAATACTGCGGAACATTACAGCCTAATGTTTCGCGGAGAAGAGAAGACTCTTACTTTGCTAACATATAGCTATACATAATTAAAAGGGATTCTTGCAAAGGCATATGAGAAAGTAAAAAACATTTTTCTGTATAAATCCTCGTTTTTGTAGATAAAACTACCAACGTTTCTTCGTTGGTAGATAAAACTTCCAACGGTAGATAAAACTACTAACAAACCTGTGTTGCATTCTTCAGGGCAATGCCACAGTCGTACTCTGCTTGACAGAGTTCCGGAAACACAAATTTATACTGACTCAGAAGCATACGTTTATGTATTGTAACCGTATATGCCCCTTCCTGCACACGAGTACTTGATGAAATGGTTGGGTGCAACGGAGAATGACAAGTCGATCACCTGATAATGGTAGTGCGATCTCAGGAGAATGAAAATATCTCACAATCCACATAAACAAATAAGACAGAATATGAACGTTTAAATATATTGAAGCAACAAATACATAGGTGCAAAGCCATACTAATATAAATGCATACTAATATAAATGCATAGATTTTACAAGAAATTTAACTAAATGGTGAAACGGCGCAATGCCTCCAAAGCGAAAATTTGAACGACGCGAGATGTGGAAGTGTATACTTTTAAGTTTTGCACTAATTTTTTGTTATTATGAATTTGAAAAAATAATATGCTTACTAGGAGAAGTTTTAAAAAAGAAATATATAAGAGACTTTTGATTTTACAATGTAGATTTTTTTTGAGAAAAAGAAGGTTAGTGTAAAAGAAAATTCCAGGCACCGACGGGTAATTAGACAGTATTATTACAATTCAATGACTGAGAAAAAATACATTTAATGAATAACACTATCTTTAGAAATTATTGAACGAGACCAAAATAGTTACGAGATAAAAAATTAAATGAAACCTAATAATTTTTGGTGTATAAAAAATCATTTCTTTTAACTACATTATTTTTTCTCCTTGTGATCGTTCTGACAATGAAGGAATCAGATGTTAATTTTAAATCTTTTTCTTTTGTTTTTAGAGTTCAAAGTTTATTTTATTATTGTTCTCCTTAGGCCCCTTATGTAAAGACACATATGGGAAGCCGCATTTACTGTTGATTTAATAATAAAGTTATTCGATACAAATTTAAATTAATAAATTCAACAAAAGCAATAAATTCATTTGCAATGCAAATCCTAACGTATTTATTTGGAGTAGTATCATGAGCATTATCAGATATAGAAAACTTCCATCGAAAATTCAGTACCATAATGAAGAAGTATAGATCACACCACAGAAGCTGAAATATAAAAGGAACAATATTCCTTGCAAGAAGGGAGGATAGGGCATAATCCCTTTGAAGAATTTACACAGTTTACAAATAAAGCAACACAGAGTTTTCTTTTACCGGAGGATAGAAGAATCAATACTTTACGAGACCATTTCTGCGGCTGACATGAATTCTTCTTCTTTAAATTTAGCAGACCACTCTCCACAACCAAATGAAATTAACGTTGAAATCAGTCAGAGAATGAGTCAGGGGAAATTTAAAGCACTAGGTAGATATCTTCATGATCTAGATGAGCTTCATGTTGACAAAGCTTTATCGAACTCCTTGCTTACAAAAGCCAGGAAATACGATACACGGTAATGAAGGGATTTCTCATGGCAATTCAAGACAAAGTAGTAAGCAGAAAAAACTGTAAAATATTTATATTGCAAGACACTGACATAGGAGACGACAAAAATAGGAGATGCAAAATTAAACCAGAAACTATACAACACAGAACAGAAGAATGCACTCCATTAGCTTAGACATATTACTCCCACATACACAATCAGGTTGATAATATTATTCATCAGGATCTATTTGAAAAGGGTAGACTAATAGAAGAAACTGTCCCGTACCACAAGTACTTCCTGAAATCCATTTCAGAGAACAGCAGATACAATTTTTGTTGATAGTTCAATCCACGCCGAGTAAGCAATCCATCTCAGGAGTCCAGATATTATTCTAATTGACAAACTCAAGAAAACTCACTCATCATATATATTGCGGTGACCTATACCCACAATCTACAAACTACTTACAGTGATAAATTTCAGAAAATGAAGATTTGAGAAAAAGAAGATTGCGTTAAGTACCAAATTTGGGAGTACTGCCAACCTACTCAATTGATTCCCCCTATGTCGTAAGTGGTAGTGAATGCAAGGCATATGATGAAAATATCACTTGACTTAGTGATATTTTCATGTTATGCCTTGCATTCACTACCACTTAAACTTGACGAAATAACTCTCGGCGATCCTGTTCATAATATACTATTAATTATCGTTTTTAGTGTAACACAACATTAACATTCCTCTTTATAAAATATATTGCGTTAATTGTCCAAGACAACTTAAATTATTAATCTACGTTCAACAAAATTCATTTTAAAGTAGTCTCTTTTTTGTTTTCATAGCGTTGGTACACCGGTAAATCATGTGTAGTGTTACCAAACAATGGTTTGAATATCAAAAGACAGTCATAGGCAATCCTATTCTTAATGAGTGTGCGGTTATTGTTCTAATACTTTGGTGGCCTAGAAACACCACTCGAGTCCAACATCATGGTTTTTTTAGTGCCTAAACACTCGATAAATTGAGTATATTACCAACCTTCTTTCCCAACAAACACACCCTCTTTATCATTCCCTTCTCCCGAACTACTTTTCTCGGGTCTGTCAAAAACCGTCGAGAATGACGTTCGTCTAGTCACCATCGTAATTGGCGCTCTAGAGTACGCGACATGCTTTTATTAAATAAAAAACACTTTTTTGTTACAATGGAGAGTTTTTTATGGCGTATCTGCGAGTTATCGTATACGTTATCCACATGCAAGTTGCTTTTGCTCAAGTTAGTGGTACACAAATTTTCCTACATTAAGTTACAACGCCTGTTTTTTCGTATGATATTAGTTGTACGCTAGATAGTGAGCTCATGGCGGAATCTGGTCTGGATTTAAGGTTATGTTGGTATCTGAAACTTTATGCGAGGGATTTGTTGGTTGCGTGTGCCTTATGTGCACGTTGTGGTGTATTTACAGTACAGTTTCGTTTTGTACGTATGAATAGAATTACATTGCTAAGCTTTAAATTTTTAAATATGGTTTGGTTCGAAAANTGAATAGAATTACATTGCTAAGCTTTAAATTTTTAAATATGGTTTGGTTCGAAAATACGCTATGCAAAATGCGTGGGTCGTATAATATGCGTTACGCGGTTAGCATCTACCTAAAGTATACGTTAGGGCGCGTGCACGTAATGCAAGAACACTCAAATATATGACTAACTGAATGATGGAATTGAAATGATTTGGATGACAAACGTAAGTTCCCATATGTCTTGTTAGCCTACCTAAATCAGAGAAATAAGAATACTGAGGATTGATCAATATAACAGTCATATTCTCCCAAAGAGTACTCAACAGCTCCTTGGCGTTGTAATAAAGTAATGGATAATCCAGTCATTTAATGTTTATGGTGCTATCAATACCAATAAAAACGAACGAATGTCATAAATAGTTGGTGGTTGCTAATAATGTAGAAGATGACTTCATCGGACTCTAACGAATATTTCGGACCAGCCAAGTCATATACAGACATGAAATGGACAAGAAAAAATAAAAATACCTTAGGTGAAACATAATAAGAATTATTTAGAGGATTGAACAATAATTATTTATTAAAACACGATAGAGAAAAATAACATGAGTATGGCAATAAAATAGAAAAGAAAAAAATGAACAGCCGAGTTTAGATTTATTTATTATTCATCTCTATTTTCGTTTACATCAACAGATGTTTCTCCCGGTACGAACCATTGGGATCGAATTTTTCAAATAGCTTGNGACGATAGAGAAAAATAACATGAGTATGGCAATAAAATAGAAAAGAAAGAAATGAACAACCGAGTTTAGATTTATTTATTATTCATCTCTATTTTCGTTTACATCAACAGATGTTTCTCCCGGTACGAACCATTGGGATCGAATTTTTCAAATAGCTTGTTGGTAAGTTCAGGTGCACACTTCGCAACACATTTGATATACTCATGAGTCGCGTCTCTGAAGTCAGGATCACAGCTAACGCAGTCGTTTGTCACTATCTCTTTCAGAGATTTCTCCTTCAACAAACTATCATCGATTTGCATCTCTTTCTTAAAGGATATTTTTTCTTCATCTATCCATTTATGAATCATGTTATAGTATTGTTGTTTATCCGTTATTTCTGGATAATTGGCTAAAAATGAGATTGAAAAGAACAAATAACAATATAGTCCAATTTACGTAATTTTATTTATTACAATTAGACTGAACTTGCACTTAATAAAATTAAATATTATCCGTCCAATGCATATATATTTATGAAGTAGTAGTGATTGTGTAGAAAGAATTATTAAAATCTCACCCCTGCTTTAGAAGAAATATTCTAGTTCACGAATACTACACTCGTAATAAGGCTAATAATAATTGTCCTGACGTGTCAACAAATTTTTTACATTCAGGCTTCTATCTTTCAGGAACAATTTTGTATAATTTTCTTCCTACAAATCTAAATGGTATAAATAAATTAAAACTCTTTAAATCCTCCTTTGAAAGTTTTCTAATGCACCATTGCTTTTATAATGTGAAAAAAATGTATGATTTTTATACAAGAAATTGTTGAGATATTTAATTTATTGATGGATAACAATGAATAGTCCGAAAGACAATAATAGTAACTAGACATTCTTATACACTTAATAAGACGAGAGTATTGGGCCTAAAACTTTCAAAATATAGGTCTTCAGAATGACCCACGGTCTTTTCTGCAGCTGAATGAGAGAACGCGTAGTTCTGTTTAGTTAGTCCTCTTCAATATAAAGAAATCGCGATATCACGTTGGATGATTTGGATGACATGTCCCTGATACAACATTAAAGATGTACATAATGCAAAGGAAAAGTATAGACCGAATAAGATTAATCATTTTTTAAACGCATTCAAGGAGCATTCTACTCACGTAAGGTGGGCAACCGGGCAGAGTTGGATCTAATTTACAATATTCTTTGGTGCACATTTCTACCATTTTTAAGAAGCACAGGAAAAATACACCTCTCACAACAATCATGATATACAAGAATAGTTTAATATGAAGATGAGTATGAATTTCAGTAAATGTTGAATTATCTGGAAAACATTAAAACTTAATAGTCGAGTAAAGAAATTTACTTTTTCCTCTTCATTATATTTCCTAAATCATTTCGAAATATTATTATCTAAGAAGTAATCACCGTGATCAATAGAAACATACCATAAAAATTATTACGTGCGTCATAATATTTTACAACTCGATTAGTTTTAAACTTCTTGAGATGTACGATGAAATGGTTACAAATGGATGAGTATTGTTTGTATCTATAGATTTAAAATGAAATATTTTCTGGAAATTTAATAATGTATATAAAATAAGAATTAAGTGAAGGTTTTTGATACAACTATCATCTTCTAATTTAAACGTAAACGATTTGTTATTGTTTATATCTGATTGCGAAATAGTGTTCTTTGATGATAACACTGCTTTCTGTGTAAACATGTCAATGTTCAATACATTTATCCAAATTTTCGTCGTGGTTTTTATTCAAATCGTTTCATTGTAAATACGAATAAAATAGTATTCATGCCATTTTGCGTGCCAGCGAAATCTAATCCCCGTGTATCTATTGCGACGAACGGAATCCAAATAAAAGCTGTTAAGGTAACATAATCTTTAATCTTAGTTTTCAAGACAACCTCAAATGGAATTATTACATTAATAATCTCCATTCCTGACAAAGTAAATCATGCTAAGCATTTCGAATTGTAGTCAAAGTTGTAAGTTAACATGTATCCCGCCGCGTGGAACTTGAAAATGATAATTACACTGTACGATACCGTATTATCTTTTGGGAGCACTTTACTCGGAGCATCCCAACTTTTGATTCGCTATCGTCGCCACTGTTTATGAAACTCTTGTGTTGTTTAGACAATAACTAAAACAGCAGTGGATACCAATCCATAAATATTTGATCATATCTCGGCCTGAAATTCAACCAATAGTCTTACGTTGTAGACAATTAATTAAAACTACTCTTATATCCAAATTAAGATGCAGAATTCTTGTCCAGGGATTAGTGTTATTGGGGTGATGAAATATTTCCTTATTGGATTAATACTTTTGGGTGACCACTTGCGATTTTCAAGAAGAAGTAAGGTGTTTACGTTACCTTTTTTATTAAAACTATTAAAATACAACGAAATTATAAAATACTGAACAAGTAAAAAAATAATTATTAAAAATAAAATAAACAAGTTGAACACTACTTCAAAATATAAAAAGTCTAAATTACAAATATATGTCAAAACAACTATAATGGTTCACCATAAAAACGCTTAGGGATATTATTTAAAGGGGTAAACAATAAAATAAACAGAAAAAAAGGAAAAAATTTGAGAAATAAAAAATAGAAAAATCTTCTAAGAACGAAGTTTAAACTACTTTTTGATGCATATTTAATTTTCATTTAATCAGGAGTTAACACTAGAAACTGATTTCACGATAAGTAGTTTTAGGAGTTATTCAAATAGCTTGTTGGTAAGTTCCGAAACAGGCTTTGCAGCACTTTGGATGCACTCATGCGTTTCTTTACATAATTCAGGATCAAAGCTTGCGCAGTCATTTGTAACAATTTCTTCCAGATATTTCTCCTTCAACACATNGTTCCGAAACAGGCTTTGCAGCACTTTGGATGTACTCATGCGTTTCTTTACATAATTCAGGATCAAAGCTTGCGCAGTCATTTGTAACAATTTCTTCCAGATATTTCTCCTTCAACACACCATCTTCGATTTGCATGTTATTCCTAATGGATGCTTTCCCTGGATCTACACTTTTCTGAATCACGTTGGAGTATTGTGGTTGTTTCGTTTCGCACAATCATTCCTCAGACTACAAATGACATTGGAAAGTAAACATAAAATAATTAAAGCAGGAAAACGTAAATTAGATTTGCCTGAGTAACAGAACAAAGTTTATTCACGTAAGTGGATAAAAAAATTACAAGCTACAGCATAGGCAATTCAATAATTTGGTTAACGGATCTATAAACTTGAAATTTTAAATAAAATCTCCTCGTTTATATCCGCTGTCTCACTGTGATAAACAGATTCCTTTCTGGTTCTACATCTGCGTAAATCACTTTATGATATAGCAGGCGTAAAAATTTAACTTACAAAAGATTTTTTATAATTACTACAATTTTTTAAAATTATCTGGTGAATAAAATATAAAATTACTTCTGAATTATTTATTAACTACAATAATACTACAGAAACAAATGTAAATTAATTTTATTTCATTAATAAGCCGTACACCATTCATGACTCAACGACTCGCCCGCGTCTGAACTCCTCTAGAAAAAAACTCGACTGTTCTAAACTCACCAGCGCCAAGCCGCGTCGTTTTCCGTATGTGCATTTCTGTAGCTTTGGATACAGGTTGTTAATATGGGCTCTAAAGACCTTGATGTTGACGAGCTCTTAAAGCCCCACAAAAAAAAAAAATATTAGTAGGAACCCCGCTGAATCCTATGTTCGCACTCTTCAGTTTNAGGGTTATTGAAATGGCAACAGGCTTTAAATGAGGATTCCCTTGGATTTGCAAGTCCTGTTTGGTTCCTTATGCTAAAAAAATATATGCACACATCTTTAATTCATAGCAAATTAATGGAAGTTTACGGTGAAGAAACTATAGGCAGAAAAGGCGCATTAAAATTTTATCTTTTTTTTCAAACGGACACAGAGGATATGGAAAATTATGATTTCTTCAACGACATAAATCTATATGGCTCAGTTAGAGAAATGATTCGAGATAATCGATGGGGAGCTGTGCGAGAAGACGTCTTTCTTATTGCTCGCCCAACTAAAGAATTAGGCAAAAGTCAAAGTGTGAAGTCCGCAAACACCCCTGCATACAGCCTAGATCCAGTGTTCATTCTGTTATTGCAAAATTAAAGGAACACTTTTTATTTATTTATTTTTGTACACTCTGTCCCTAGTTCGCAACAAAGTAAATCCAATGGTTTAATATATTTCGTTTTTCCTCTTTGGATTTCTATATTTTTCATAATTTTGCCGGTAAACCCCAAACTACAAACCAGTATGATCATAAATTCACAATATTTTCATAGCATCATTTAGGTATCCAATATTAGTACGTAATAAATAAAATGTTTAAAATTTATCCTTCCCGTCAATCAATATCAATCTTTTTCCTAGTAGATACAGTATCGAAAATATTGAAAGTTTAAAGAAATTCTCCTCGTTCTTATATGAAAAGTCTTCAGTCTCATATAAATGCTGATTCGTTTCTATTCAATTTCTACATCTACATAAGTGACGTCTGAACTGTCCTATTTTCTTTAAGGATATATTTGTATTTCTATGACCAGTCATTATCTGAAATGTTTTCTTTACTTGGCTAAAACCATTTTATATTTTAATTGCAAAATCCACGTGTGGTTAAAACTCATGTGTCTGTCAGCCTTTTAATACTTCCTCGTACCTGAATTGCCCACTAATTTTATTTTTGAACATTATTTTCTCCTTATATCTTTTATCGTCCTCACTTTTCTCTTTTTATTAATTTGCACCTAACCATCTTTTTTGGCAATTAATCGAAATCTACATTCAATGAATATATCAAGTGTCATTATACCTGATATCCTTCTTCAGGAACTGGTTCTCCTTGCACTATGATGTTATTCCAAATAAGACGAAAAATAATTGAGTATAATTTTCGAGAAATACTGAAAATAAGTTTGAGAGAAAATTGAAAGAGTAAACCGTACTCTTTATGCTGTCTCTATCTTTTTTTATTTACTTTTTTATTCACTATTTATTCATTTTACAGAAGATTCGGTGAATTATTTGTAAGTAGACGTGAAAATGCATTTTCTTGAAGCGCATTCTGAGGTCTACTTATTTTTCCTGTCCGTAGATGATGAAAACGTTCTTGCATCTGTCGGTAACCAAAATTAGGAGTCAATAATTCTCCCAATATCCAAAGTGAAACTTTTTGTATAAGCGTATACTGAAATTTTTTTAGTTTCAACAAATCAGTACGAATAAATTATTATAATCCATATATAATACAAATGTCAGATTCTTCAATTATATTTTCGTTGACAAAGAGGAAAGTTTTATTCCCTTTCTTTTTAAGCCTCTTGAATCTAACAATCAGAATAAATATAACAGAGTATAAACTTAAAATGATTTCGAAATTTTTGTATGATTTGACCAACGTGTTGTTTCTTTG
Organism: Laupala kohalensis; assembly: GCA_002313205.1. Classification (NCBI taxonomy): domain Eukaryota; kingdom Metazoa; phylum Arthropoda; class Insecta; order Orthoptera; family Trigonidiidae; genus Laupala; species Laupala kohalensis. The sequence goes on from NNCF01134321.1 coordinate 88,816, forward strand.
GAATGGTAAATTTGATTTAGGAACTATATCTTTGAAAGTAGCTGCAAATGGCTCAAAATCGCTAGTAGTCCTTCCATCAATTAAAATGAATTTAATTGCTTCATTAGAGTCAGAACACTATGGGAAATGAAACAGAACAACAAGCTGACTTGATAAATTGGCTGAGGAAAATAAAGTCAGTTTCACGCAAGAATATTCTTGGTAAAATATTTGATATGTTTTAGTATGTTTTTAGTCAATGATAATCCGGTACTTTTTTAAGATTATCAAAAGAGATAAGTCCGCGAAAATTTCTTCACATAATCCGGTGGTAATTTAAAGAAATAACTAAAACTTTTGTTGTGTAAGAGTGTGAAAATTCATTACCACTGGATGGAGAATAGATCACACTGTTCTTTAAATAATTGATTTGGGGTCGCTCTAACGCATACCTTAACATAAATCTATTGACCGAATACTACTGCGGAACATAACAACCTAATGTTTCGCAGAAATAAGAAGTCTCTTACTTTGCTAACTTGTAGCTGTAAAAAATTAAAGGATTCTGACAAAGGTATATGAGAAAGTAAATATATTGTATCTTTATAAACTTATTTCTTCGGGAAAATCC
>NNCF01134321.1:99000-118688 GCA_002313205.1 Laupala kohalensis
TGATAAAATTTAAAATTATTTTCTTTAGGACATGTACTGACACTTTTGACATTCGTTTCGTCATGTGTTTTGTTATCTGTCTTCGTTTCTGTTAAGTACGGCATAATGTGCGCGTTATTTCCAACATAAAAATATTTAATAATATGTTATTTTAAAATTTCTACTTACAGCCTAAAAATAATTTTGTGGTCCATTACATTTTTTGTACATAATAAAGTAATAATATCTCAAATTTGCTTTAGGACTTTTATAACGGTAAAAATTTTTAAATATGCTTTAATATGTGAAAATTTGTTATCCTGTGAGAGAGTTTCGTTCTTGATAATTTGAGGTTATGTTAAATGAATAGAAAGAAATCTCACCAACTTTGTTTTCTTTTCTAAGAGTTAACGTAATATTAACTAACATGATACGTGAAATAGAAAAATAATAACATGATTTTTACAAAGTTAGTGACACAATTGTAAATATTAATATAGCATTATTTTTATTCTTATTTTTTTAAACACAAAACTCAGATAAATTTCTAGTTCGATAATAATTTCTACATGCAAAATAATTTTTTTGTGTTAAATTGTAAAGATAATGACATTTTATAAGTTTTCTAACTCGTAGCTAACTTTTTTATTTACCTAGCAATATTTGCTGAAGTTCTTCAATCCACCTCGGCCTTAAGGTGCTTAATCGGAATTTATGGAATGGTCCCTTGCTTTCTTCCGGAGAGTAAATTAGTTTATTGTCCTCTACGTGATCATACGCAGTTTGTACTTCTTTTTTGACAATAAATTTATGTATTTATTTATTCATTTTAACTGCAGTTCCCTGAAGGTTTTTGCTTTTTTTGACGGAGTATTTTCTAACTTTAATTAGTGCAATACTACTACATGGGTTTTTTTGTTAGACGAGTTAAGGTTGTATTGATTTTGTCGACTTGATTGACGATATCTATTATCTTATCTTCAATGTTCAATTTTTTTGCAAAATGTAACCATTGTTATAAACTACTTCTGAGATATTTAAGTGCATGCTGAGGGACCTTTGTATTGCAACAGACTTGACAATTGATCAGAATCTACAATGGTTTTGTTTCTCTCGTATATGTTAGATCGAGGACTTGATCGTTAACCTCTGGTGCGCTGTCTGGAGTGGTTGGAGTTACTGTAGCCACTTTCTACGAGCGGGTAATACGCACAGGGTGGACGTGATCAGATGAAAAGTGAGGCTACCAAACACTGCGTCTGCGAATTTTCTTCGCGTAAATTCTTATTTTGATCTGTAAAATTTGAAAAAAAAAAAATACCAGCGAAGGAGTGAGTGGGTAAATGTAGTGTGTTGGGAAGAGATATTTTTGGAGTATTCCATCATTGTTGATTAGTTGTATGGATGAACGAGGAACATACGGGAATGTCTATACTAACATTTGACTACATTGAAAACGCGATAAGCGATATAGAGGAACAAACAACTTACTGGATGAAGCTATACTTCCGGAGGTGAGGCTAGTTTTTTAAATTGGGTCTTTAACGCTCGCTGACCATAAGACTCTTTAGAGATGCTACTTTTTACTCTTATGTCAGAAGTACAAATTTAATTAGCTATCACGTTTTAGTTACAGAATGACCATGTAAAAACGTTTATAGCAACAAAATCATTTTACTATTCTTTAATGACTTATCAAACAACGAAATAATTGTTAAACACATTAAAACCAGTGAGTGATAGCAGGTGTTTATTTCGTAAACATGGCAACATGAAGCGTCGAAAGAGAAATAATAAAGACATTTAAAATAATACAAATTTATTCTTTTACTATCTAACAGAAAAATTATGAAACAAAATTTAACGTATAAAATATTTTTTGAAATTACTATGCGGTATAAGTGGTGATTAAAATATAAAATTCACCCAGAGTAATTTATTAACCACAATAATATTACAGAAACGAATATACATTAAATTTTCTTCATTAATAATCCGTACACCATTGATGACTCAGCGACCCGCCCGCGTCTGAACTCCTCAAGAAAAATACTCGACTGTTTCAAACTCACCAACGCCAAGCCGCGTCGTTTTCCGTATGTGCATTTTTTGTAGCTTTGGATACAGGTTGGGACCGCGCTGCTATTTGTGTTCGCACTCTTAAGTTTGCAGACGTATCAGGGCGATTGAAATGGCAACACGCTTAAAATGTAGTTTCGCAGGGATGAGCGAGCCCCGTTTGGTTCCTTATACGCAAAAAAATATGCACACATCTTTAATTTACAGCCAATTCATGGTCATTAATGGTGAGGAAACTATTGGCAAAAAAGACGTATAAAAATTGTTTCGCTTTTTTCAAAAGGATAGAGAGGATATGGAAAATCATGATTGGGCGAGATTTCTTCAACGGCATAAATATATTTGACTCAGAGAAATGATTCGAAATAATCGATGGGGAACAGTGCCTGCAGACGCGCGCCTTATAGCTCTCCTAACTAAAGAATTAGGCAAAAGTCAAAGTGTGAAGTCCGCAGCCACCCACGCATACAGCCCAGATTTCGTATCCAGTGTCCATTTCCTTATACAAAAATTAAAGGAATACTTCTTTTTTTTACTCTCTGTCCCCTGTTCGCAAGAAAGTAATTTCAACGGTTTGATACAAACCTTTTTTTCTCTTTGTATTTCTATATTCTTCATAAATTTTCCGGCAACCCTAAAAACTACTAACGAGTATGATTATAAATTCACAATATTTTTATAGCATCTTTTAGTTATCCAATCTTAATACGTAATAAATATGTTTTAAATTGATCTTTCGTGTCAATCTATATCAATCATATTCCTAATAGAAACAGTATCAAAAATATTGAAATTGATTATCTTAAATATTTACTAATAAAAATGATGAAAAAAAACCAATAGAATAACTTGAAATACTATTGAAAAAACAAATACTGCAAACATATTTATACAACGACTAGGAGAACAATGCGAACATATTACTGCCATAAGTATCAAAAGCTATATTTATTCTTAATAATATTTTGATCCACATTTAAATAAAAAACTTAAAACAAATAAAAGTTTGAAAGTGTAAGAGAAACTATTTTACATGTAATAAAAATTAATATATAAATAATCCATTGTGCCACGATCTAACCCATCCATTGATTATTCTTACACTCACAGGCTTATATAAATCAAGAAGGGATCAACAGTCTTTTGGAACAATAAGCAAAAACAATTTATTTATGAAAACACAAACATCATATTGGCATCACAACCCTTTCATTCATGAATAATTACCAGTTTGCTAGTTTTGATAACATAAAATATCTTTGACTCTAAAGACGATATTTTCTCGTATTACGCCTCTTTATAATACCTTTACATCTTCTTGTATCTTCTCGTCTCGTGGTTCAAATGCCGACCCTGCACTAGAATGCTCGGACCTCGCCTGAGATCACTCACGCTGATGACGCCTCGACACCATCGGCCCTCCGTAATCACGTTCTCTTCATATCTTGTTGCTCGAAAACATTTAACTTTCTAACAAATTATCGTCTTTGACTCGGAAGAAAGTTTAACATAATGTGTTCTCTTAACAGACTGAGAACCACAACCTCTGAACTCGCTTTTTCTAGAAAAATCTCTTTATCTCGTACCAGACTGACTCAGTGAAAACCAGTGAGTGAATGCCAAGTTAACTAGTCTCGGTGACAGTAACTGATCGAAATGAGAACTAGCATCGTATACTGAGCTAATGAGAGGTAGCATCGTTGGTAGAGAACGGAACGAATGAGAATATCTGTTTTTCCTTGTGCTACCTTCGTGAGGTAAGCGTTTTCCAGAGTGGGGGGTAGGGGTTCACATCTCACAGCCAAATGCTCCGACCACTAAAGCGGAATAATTCACTATTGGCTGGGGACGTCAATCGCGCGTATTTAAACCAATATCTTGTTGTGGCAGGGGAGAGGTTTAGTTGTATTTGCAACGAAACCTCTTCCTTCACAAAATAAATAAACTTCCAAGTAGGGTTTTCAAAGAACAAAATCTTTATTGCAGAAATGTTTAAAACCTGCCTTGGAATAAAAACTTAAGAGGTTGACACAACACGACATATAACGGGTTTAATGCTCCGCTTGAATTGGTCTCTCACGTATACTATAGGGATGCAGCGTCGGCGACAGCAATCCGCGGGGCTCGGCACTCTTCTGTGTAGAGATACCGCTAGTGGAGAACTTGGTCGTGGCGTCTTGCGTAGACCTTCGAAGTTGTAGCCGTCAAGTTCCGAGGGCGGAATTTCCTCAGCGTCTGGCGTCGGGCTTCGAAGATATTTTTGAGTGAGAATCTTCGGGATGTTACTTCTCCGGGGTTCAGCGACGGTGAAGTTTGAATGCGTATCGTTGGGGTACGATTTCTGGTAGCAGAGCGTGGTCGAAGTTCAGCGTTTGATGCTTTCTTCAGAATTGTTTAAATATGCGCCCAGAATTGTGGGAGTACATATTGTCAGAATTGCAGTCGCCAGAATATAATTAGAATTCAGCCTGGAATTCGGTGTGGGCGAGATTTGACTTGGAGCGTTTCAATGTAAGAGCAGTGCACTCAGCGAGGTTCGTCAGGATAATAAATGTTTGGTTGCCACGCCCCGGGTTCTTAGGTAGAAACATTTGACGGTCTAGGGGCATATCATTCCCCATAGGCCCTACGGGGGGGGGCAGGTTAGTGCATACCGCTATAGAATTGCTGTTGGGGCGACTTATATCGTCACGGAATCTTCTATTTGTTTACTGTGGTCTTCCATGGAATCTGCTGTCCCGGGGGTTCCTTGATGTCGCGGCTCGAGGTTCTCATCTACAGAGGGCGGTGCCGCTAGATATTAGAAAAAATATATGGTGGATGTTTTGCAATTTGTATTCGTGTGAAGTTGCATACTTTCTTGGTGTGTAGGAATAGCGTTCCTATATCAACTTCGATGCGTGTGAAGTCATATATTTTATTGATGTGTAGAAATAGTGTTTCTACATCAACTTCGTTGATAGGCGTAGGCGTTACGGGGAAGTATCATCGATGCGTATGTATGACGTGCATCTGGTGTGTAGCATGTAGGAAAGGGTACGTCCCTACAATCTGGAGTGACTCACCATTTAAAAAGTATTTTTAAAAGAATTGATATTAAAGCAGTTGTGGCTTACTTTCAAATCATCAATTATTTCTATTTTCAGATTCCCTATTTAAAGTTATTATAGTTATTTATTTATTTTTATTATATTTTAGTCCTCTTATTTGTTTTGTTCTACTGAAGGTAATTTCTCAAATGCTTTTTTTTAATTTTTACGAATTACTATTTCTAATATATGGAGGAAGATTTTGCTTTGGCTACAGCGAAAGATTGTTTTTAGGAATATTGTACGACTCTTTGGAATTCTGCATTGGAATTGTGCAGCTAGACTCTACCAGGTGCGCGAACGACGAATGAACGAACGTCGTCACACGTGCCTTGAACGCCTTCCCAGACGTCAACCAAATATCTAAACGTCACTTCCAATTCGAGTCGTCACTCCAACTGTTTCTAAAGTCTAGCTGCCCTCTGAAAAGTTACCAAAACTGGGAGTGCTGCCAACCTATTTATTTGATATCCCCTAGGTCGGATACTGTGGTGAGCCTCCGCACGGCCTCTAAAGGCTGGCCGAGTATCAATGCCTGCGCGGGGATCATCACACGGTGGAGGGGAAGATTGGAGGGTGGTCGGGATTCCCAGCCCTGAGTCAATCAAATGCAGTTTGGGTTTATGCTGTTTTACTCACACTCGGTGTTGAAGGTGGCATGGCTGATCAGAGAGCGAGAGAGCTGAGCCGGTCGAGCGAACATGGTCCGGCGGTGAAGCGGCGGCGGTCAGTCGTCCAGGTTCGGTCAGGTTTCGATAAGCGTTCAGCTGCTACTTATACGTTGCATTAATTACCACCAAACATGACGAAATGGCTCTGGGAGAGCCAGTCCTTAATATACTTTTTTTATGGTATGTAATGTCACAGAAAATTAACATTCCTCTTTATAAATTACATTGCGTAAAATGTCCAAGACAAATTTATTTATATATCTACATTCAACAAAATTCATTTTACGGTTGTCTCTTGGTTGTTTTCTTAGCGTTGGTACACCCCTAAGGTATGTGTACGTGCTACAAGACGATGATTTTCTCATCAAATGACAACCGAACGCTATCCAAGTCTTAATGAGTGTGAGCTTTTTGTTATAATATTTTGGTGGCTCATAAACACAACTGGAGTTTGACACCATTGTTCTTTTGTGCCCAAACATTTGATAACTTGAGTTTATCATCAGCCCCCCTTTCTGAACAAACAAGACCTCTTTATCTTTCCCTTTTCCCGAACTACTTTTTCGGGTCTCTTGACAACCATCCGCAATGACGCGCGTCTAGTCACCATCGTAATTGGCGCTCTAGAGTGCGCCTTATGCTGCTATGAAATAAAAAAAACATTTTTTTTTACAATATAGAGATTTNTATACGCTATCCACACGCAATTAACTTCTACACACGCAGAGGTACACTAACGCTCCTAGCGTACAACGTGACAACGATTCTGTTCTCATATGATGTTAGTTTTACGCTAGATGGTGAGGTCAAGGCGGAATCTGGTCTGGATTTGAGGTTATGTTTGTATCTGAAACGTTAAGCGAAATATTTGTTGTTTGTGTTTCCGTATGTGCACGATGTAGTGTGTTTACAGTAAAGTTTACTTATCTTCGTATGGATAGAAATCGTTTGTTCTGTTTTATATTTTGTAAATATTATTTGATTCTTATGTTCGCTGTATAAAATGCGTAGGTTTCGTAAGGGTACGCGTAAAATGTACGTTACGCGGTTAGAATCATTAACCTAACGTATACGTTAGGATCGGTGCACGTAACGCAAAAACACTCTAATATATGACTATCTGAATGATGAAATTGAAATGAGTTTGGTGATAAATGTATGTTCTCATTCGTTTTGACATCCCACCAAAGAAGAGAAAACATGAAAAACAGGATTGATCATTTTCATATACATAGTCTCTTAAAGAGTACTCAATAGCTCCTTGACATTGTAGTAAAGTAATGGATAATCACCATTACTTAATGTTTATTGTTCTATCACAATCAATAATACGAGCAAATGTCATAAATTTTTGATGATTGCTAATAATTTAAAAGATGACTTCATCGGACTGCATAGAAAGTACTCGCGACCTGCTAAGTCTTATACAGGCATGAAATGGCAAGATAAGATAAAAAATACATATATGGATACATATTATTAATTATTTTGTGGATTAAAAATAAATATATATTAAAACACGATAGAGAAAAAATTTAACAAGGGTATGATAACAAAATAGAAAGGAAAAAAAAATAACAGTCTAGTTTAGATTTTTCTTGATCCATCTCTTTAATTTTCGTTTACATTAACACATGTTTCTTACGAGAAGAACTCTTGGGATCGAAATTTACAAATAGCTTGTTGGTAAGTTCTGGTGCAGACTTCGCAACACATTTGATATACTAATGAGCAGCGTCTCGGAATTCAGGATCACAGGTAGCGCAGTCGTTTGTCACAATCTCTTCGGAAGATTTCTCCTTCAAGAAACTATCTTCGATATGCATCTCTTTCTTAAAGGTTACTTTTCATTCATCTATCCATTCCTGAGTCGTGTTATAGTTATATATAGTTATAAAAACTCGAAAAGACGGATTTTTATGATCTTACACAAACTTCGAAAAATTAAAGTATGCACATGCATGCATATTACATCTAATATATGTATGTTCTTAAAAAGTCAGTTATATACACTGAAAGAAAGGAAAAGATGTACCACGGAAAGGTCCCTTGAAGATACATTGTGGTTTATGGTTAATTGTCAATAAATAAGTGTTTTCAATAATTTAGTCTTTGTAGTTAAAAATGAAAGTTTAATTTTTTTGTGTGATGTACATATTTGTAAATTATTTCAATATTTTCTCTTTCATTTAGAGTAATATGTAATATAAGTCGACTGGATCAAACATGAAGTGAATAAATATTGAATTCCTTTTGAATTTATTACAAACAGTGGAATTATAAGCGTTTTTAATTTTTATGTTAATTAATATGGATTTTAATGCTCGGCATTCGATTTCCGAGACAAAAATAGGGGTTGACAATATTATGCGTAAAGATAATGCGCGGTAAATTTCTGAAACCTAATGGACGTACCTGTCAGAAAGAAGGACATTATTTTCGTAAATTCGCTCATCTAAGAAGTTTTGCTCTCCGATTCAATTCCATCCCGTTATCATAAATGTTACCGTTCTGTGTAATTTGTATTTGCTCAGGTTTGATTGTTAACGATGAATGGGCTTTCTAAAGGTTTGACGATAAAAGAGAACATTTCTTATTGGTACTACATCTATGCTATGCTTTCATTTATGAGACTATACAGAACTATGAGACTATAGATACTACCTAAAAGACAAAGTAAATAGGGCAAAATATATTTGTTTATTATTAGTTGCTTAATGTTTGTCTTTTACGTGGGCATACGTAGTTTGTAACTTTGCTTTGACAAAAAAATTGTTTTTTAAATTTCATATAATTATCTGCGATAAAGTATATTTTCTTAAACTGAGCATACGATTGGTGATTTGCAATATGTTGTCTGATGATACCAGCCTTACGTCCTGAAGGGAGTAGAATCATTTGTAATTTCTAGATGTGAGAACTCTTTCTAGGAATCAGAGTATAGTAGTTTGCAAATATTGCATGATCTGAGATCTCATTATTATCTGCAAATAAGACCGATAACCGTGCTAACCAGACCGACTTGTCATGATCCTTTTGCCATGATTTTCTATGAGCTATGGTCTGCGCAANTTCTATGAGCTAGTAGCTGTGGTCTGCGCAATTACGAAAATATACACTCCGTGTTCTAAATACACGTATTCTAAGCTGTATTGTACAAAACTAAATTCGAAACTTGAAAAAATTCACCAAAGTAGTTCTTAATTATTATTAATCCATTCTACTGGTTTTTTAAATAATGGATATGGAGAATTATCTTATGATTTTAATACTTGATAAATAATTGAGACTAACGTGTGACTCCTTCTTGACAATGGTCACATTGTATTCAGTTAAGTGATGCGGCTGTCATTTCCGTTAAAACAGTATTTTACACAGTTTTTGGTGAGTTATTCTTGTAAATGCCCTGTAAGGTATGTAAATATTTTGGTCATTATGTTTCTCTTTCCATTTGCTATGTTTTAGTAGGTTTTTTTCTCAATGAAAATCCGGGAAAGCCCGCGAAAATTTCTCCATATAAGCCCGTATCTATCCATCCCTGAATCGTGTTAAAAATTGTTGTTGTTGCGTTTCGCACAATTTTTTCTTAGGCTACGATTGACATTGAAAAGTAAACATAAAATAATTAAATCAGGAAAACGTAAATGAGATATGGATAAGTAACAAAACAAAGTTCACTCACGTTAGTGTGTGCAAAAAAATTACAAGCAACAGCAATAGACAATTAATTAATGTGGAAGGAATATATTTTCTCCCCGAGTGTCTCCAGATCGCACTAGTTGTCTATACAGGTAGTTTTTCAGTACTAGCAACGAAAAGAAACAATGAGGGAGAAACCTATAGACCATGTGACTGTCGAGGAGCCAATGCCAACATTGGGAGTATACCGACTCTTCCTCTCGCTGTAGACACGTGGGCGTTTTACTCGTGTCAGCAGAATCTTGCAAGTTTACGTTCGGATGCTGAGACCTGCACCTGAATTCGTAGAATTGTTTGTTATCGATAAGGCAACTCATACGAAGACAGAACTTGATTGCTAACCTCTGGCATGCTGTGTGGAATGGGAGGAGCTACGCGAGGGCACCTCGCCCCGCAGCACACACAAGACAATACCGCTCTTTCCCTTCATTGGTCACACATTGTTACTGCTTTTACGTTATTTTATTTCTCCTGTGATTCAAAGTACTCTTGTTTTTTCATGGTAACGTATCTAAAACCTATAAATTTTAATGAAATTCATATCAAATATTACAGCATTTTCACCATAAATGCTCAAGTTTTATTTACGTTCCTACATCTACTTAATTCAGATCATAACACTCCTGTATTCTAAGTATTTATTTGTGTTTCCATGTTCAGTCATTATTTCGAGTTTCTTCTGAACGTGGCTGAAACTATTTCTTACTTTCAATTGCGAAATCAATTTTGGTATCTTTCGTCATCTTGATACTTTCTCTTATCTTAATTACCACCTGATTTGAATTTGGACTTTATTTCCTTCCTACAGCTTTTACCGTCAATTTTCATTTTCTCTTTATCATGGATACTTAGTGATTTAGTATTACACCTAGTATACATTATACCTATTAACCATTATTTTTTTCAGGTTCTTTACACTCGAAGATATGAAACTGTTGCAGAGAACTAGTTTAATGTGCAGGGACGTAATTTCTACCAAGTCGGTTAAAAAAGTTTGTCCTGAGTTCAGATAATTGCCTAAATACTCGCGGATTTTGTGACTGTGTGGAAATAGGAAAGGCAAGTATGCCTCCCAATTGCATTTTGTATTTTCTGTCTGTTGTTAATTCAAATATTTTCTTACTATTGTAACCATTCTTAGGGTCCACTCTTCTTGTTTGGCCCCAAATTACATATTGCATCATCCAAAAGAATAATTAGATCATCAAGTGTTTTTCTTTAAAAACTACTCAAATTTGAAGAACTCGTGCATTAAGGATTGTGTGGAAATACCTGACAATTTCTGCTATTTTTAAGATACACAAGGAAAGTAAAGCTCTCGCAAGAATTTTGTTCATTTCATTTGGAATTTGTATTTCTTACAAGGATCAGATAAAAAAAGATTTGAAAAAGTGTCCAAAAACCTTGAATGAACAAAGAATTTGTTAATGAATAAAAACGATATGAAGAATTTTGCTGGTCATAATTATTTTAATTTTTACCATTAGGGTAAATTGCGAAATCGTTTTGAAACAATACACATCGAAAAATACTTCTCATGACATTAAACAAACATTTATTATATTACCTTGTACGTACGGAATACTAATAAACATTGTTACTTGTAAAACGTATTTGCAGTTTATTTCTTCAAGATATGTACAATGAAATGATTACAACATGGAGAATAGTTTGTAAGAGTCTCTGCTCTTCAATAATAATATAAAATTGTCTTAAGTCGTTTATAGTGTTATGAAGTAAAATAATGAACAACGATTTACTGATAAAATTAAATATGATTTTCTTTAGGATATTTGATTATACTTTTGACATTAGTTGCGTCATGTCTTCGTTTCTGTTAAGTACGGAATTAAGTTAAGGTTTTTTCCAACATCAAAATATTTAATATTATGTTTATTCAAAAGTAAATCTACTCATAACCAAATACTACTTTTGTGATCTATTAATTTTTTTGTATATAAAGGATTGTTGAGATCTCTAAATTAGTTTAAGATTTTTATACTGGTAATATTTTTCAAATGTTCTTCTGTCTTCTTCTTCTTCTCCAACTATTACTTCATCTTCCTCCACTGTAGGGTTTCCCAGCCATTCTTGAAAAGTGTGGTCTTTTAGTGACTCGGAAATATTGTGTAAGACCACACAGCAAATGACTAACATCGGTATTTTCTTTTTTTTGCCAATCTTACTTCACTTTGTAAGATGGGGAAGCGTTGCTTCAATCTATCTTTTACAAGACCGTATGTGCAGCTGACATAAAATATTCTCCTTTAAATTTAGCACAACACTCTTCACAATCAAATGAAATTAACGTTGAAATCTGTCAGAGAATTAGCCAAGGGAAATCTAAAGCACTTCATGATAGACATCCTCATGATCTAAATGAGCCTCATATAGACAAAGGTTCGTCGAACACCTACCTTACAAAAGCCAAGAAAATATATGCTCGGAAACGACGGAATTTCTTATGTATATTCAAGACAAAGTAGTAAGCAGAAGAACGAAAACAAAAATTATTGCAAGACATATACATAGCAGATGACAAATGTAAGAGATGTAAAATTAAACCAGAAACTATACAGCACATCACAGAAGAATACTAGGAACAGCGTTTTTACAAGAGTGAATGCAAAGAAGATCACTTCAATAAAAAATACACCTATTGTTGAAGCAGAATTAATCTCATTGGAGCTTATAAAAATCAAGATTTCATTGTCGTGAAGAATTTCAATTGCCTCGCCAATAATAAGTTCAATCAAGAAATAATTCACACTATTTATAATGTGAATGTTAAATAAATGTTTCAATATNAAGAAATAATTCACACTATTTATAATGTGAATGGTTAAATAAATGTTTCAATATAAAAAAATGAGCATAAAACAAATTATATACGATACAATACGGTTTTTTTATTCTTCGTCTCGTGGCTCGTACAAAGGCAGCCTTAAAAATATACAATAAAAAAGAAACAAATGAATACCATATTATTCGACGGTCAAGGTCGAGCTACCACCGCGCTCTCTGCGCAGGAATTCAAAAATATTTCCTTCGAGACCTAATAAGTTTCAGCCGGTCACTGGCGCACCCTGGTGGCGAAAGTTTAAACTACCCTTTTGCGAGGGAGTAGCAGCTATGATTTAATGTTGTTCCAGCGGTGGTCAACAGCTTACTGAATAAAATTTTACTACATCTTCAAGGCGGGAACGTCAATTTTGCCGAACTGCACAAGCGCGTGTCGTACCTGCACGCAATAGCTGGTTGACCATTTCAGGTGTGCTTTATCTCTACCTGCATGATCATTTCGAAACACCCCCTTTTGAGTTTTCGATCACAGTCTGCATCTAAACAACAATCGACTTCAACTCCCCAAAAATATATTTCTAACATTACAAAAAGCAGCCATCCTTAACATCTAAAGAATAATCAGAAGACATTAAAATGTAACAATGTTTGAGGTGAGGATGCTTAGTATACCCCGCTTCTTACCTGAATCCAACTACAAGTTGTAATAAGAAAAGATAATGAAAATATTAAAAATAATGTATATTGTAGGTGGCGTTGCTCGGGCTATCTGGCCCGTTGTACCGCCTAAACACATATCACTTATAATAATAAATGGAAAATGATACTCTTACTTATTTTCTAATTAAAATTATAAATAAAAAATCACAAGTACCATAACTTGAAATACTATTGAAATTACAAATACAGCTAACATTTTTATACAACGACAAGGAGAACAATGCTAACATATTACAACCATAAGAATCAAAAGCTATATTTATTCTTAATAATATTATGATCCACATTTATATAAAAGACAAGAGAAATTAAACTTTTAAACTACAAGAGAAACTAGATTAGATGTAAAATATTTAAAACTGAAATAATCCATTTAAAAAGAAATTTTTAAAGATTTGATAATCAAAGAAAATATGAAGTACTTTACTCACATCAACATTGATTTTATTTTAATGTATAATCACCTTCATTCGATGTTAACAGTTCTATTACAATTAATATTACGAAGGAATGTCATAAATTGTTGATGGTTGCTAATAATGTAGAAGAAGACTTCATCGTGCAGCAAGAAAAATATTCAGGACCAGCCAAGTCATGTACAGAAATGAAATGATTAAGATCAAATAAAAAGAGATATTTAGGGGATTAAACAATAAATACATGTTTAAAACAGGCTGGGCAAAAATAAACAAGAGTATGATATTAAAATAGAAAATAAAAAATTTAACAGCCAAGGTTAGATTAATTTTCAATTCATCTCTTTATTTTTCGTTTACATCAACTTATGATTCTTACGGTACGAACCGTTGGGATCGAATTTTTCAAATAGCTTGTTGGTAAGTTCAGGAGCAGATCTCGCAACACATTTGATATACTCATTAGCAGTGTCTCGGAGTTCAGGATCACAGCTTGCGCAGTCGTTTGTCACAATCTTTTCCAGAGATTTTTCCTTCAACACACTATCTTCGATTTGCATCTCTTCCTTAAAGGATACTTTTCCTTCATCTATCCATCCCTGAATCATGGTAGAATATTGTGGGTTTCCCGCTTGGCACCGCCATTCCGGTGGCTAAAAATGAGATTGAAAAGAACAAATAAACATACAGTTCATCTTACATAATTGTCTTTCATTACAATTAGCAAGAACTTGCACTTAGTAAAATGAAATATTATCCCTCCCTTGCATTTATATTGATGAAGTAGTCGTGTTCGTTTAAAAAGTATTATTAAAATCTCACCCTTCTTTAGAAGAAATATTTTAATTCACAAATACTAAACTCATAATAAGGTTAATATTAATCGTCCTGGCGTGTCAACAACTCTTGGCCAAAGAGGCTTTAATTTTCAAAAATAATTTTGAATAATTTGATTCCCAAAAATCTCAAAGATATAAATGAATTGAAATTCTTTAAATCCGCCATTAAAGGTTTTCTAATGCCCTATTGCTTCTATAATGTGCACAATTTTATATATTTTAATGAAAGAGTGATTAAAATTATTAATAAATCTTGTTTTCTTGCAACAGATTTGACAATTGATCGGAACTTTTCCGTCCGCTGTAACCCAGTCTTATAATTGCAAGCAGAAACCCGACGCAACACAGTGGATAGTGATTCCGACTATAGTAATCAGCGCATTATCGACCCAGCAAATTTCGAATTGACGAAGTTCAAGATTTTTAAAATATTTTTGATATCGAGGATCACTTAACCCCGGTGGAAAGCGAGAACACTAGCTATGGGATACTAATAACACAATGTATTCAGAGGTGTATATATTCGAGATATCCGAGACGTTTTCGCAAAATATTTTAAAGAGGAAAATTTATGTTAGAACTTATATAGTGTCCGATATACGAATAGTAAAAATATTTCAGGGACAATAATGAATATTCCGAAGGACAATAACAGTAACTATGCATTCTGAAACACTTCATAATATTAGAGTATTGTGCCTAATACAATNGCAAAATTATTTAAAGGGAAAATCTATGTTAGAATTTTAATAGTGTCCAATATACGAATAGTAAAAATATTTCAGGGACAATAATGAATATTCCAAAGGACAATAACAGTAACTAGGCATTCTGAAACACTTCATAATATTAGAGTATTGTGCCTAATACAATCATAATATAAGTCATCAGAACGACCCATGACATTTCTGCAGCTGGACAAGAGATTGCGTAGTTCTGTTTAGGAAGTTTTCTTTAATTTAGAGAAAAAGAGATGTCACACTGGATGATTTGTAAAAAATGTCTCTGTAACAAAATTTGTGATGTACAGAATGCACAGCAAAGGTATATATCAAAACGGATTAATTGTTTTAAAAAACACCGTTTTCAAGGAGTATTTCACTCACCTTTGCGCATTGTCTGCAAGCGTTAAGATTTGGTCTCCGTTTACAAAATTCTTTGCCGCACAATTTGGACGTTTTTAAGATGCACTGGAAAAATTCAGCTCTCAGACAATCATGATTCACAAATTTGACTCCAATATCAAGAGGAGAGTAAATTTCAGTTAATGTTAAATTAACTGGAAAACATTATAACTGCAAAAGCCGAGTAAAGAAATTTAATCTTTAGCTTTCATTACATTTCCTAAATCACCTTGATATATTACTGTCTAAGACGTTATCATCGTGAAACAAGAGTAACATATCATAAATATGATTACGTGCGTCATAATATTTTATAAACCAATATGTTCAAAACTTCTGGAGAAAAATTATAAAATGGTTACAAACGGATGAGGTTTGTTTGTATCTGTAGATTTAAATTGTAATAAAATATATAGAATATGAATAAAGTGAAGGCTTTTGATAAAACTATCATAATTGTATTTGTTCGTAAACAATATACTATCGTCAAGATTTTACTGCCAAATGATGTTCTTTGCTGATGACTCTGCTTTCTGCGTAAACACGCTAATGCTTGAAACGTCTCGTCTTGGTGTCATACAAATCGTTTCATTGTAAACAGGAATAAAAACTTATCCATGTCATTTCGCGATTGTGAGAGAAATCTGATCTTCATATATCACTTGTGATGAACGGATTCCAAATAAAACTGTTAAGATAACAAAATCTTAATCTTCGTTTTCAAGACAACTTTAAGTATAATTATTACATTGATAATCTATATTGCAGACGAAGTAAATCGAGATAAGCAATTCAAATTCTTGTCNGTATCCATGTCATTTCGCGATAGTGAGAGAAATCTGATCTTCATATATCACTTGTGATGAACGGATTCCAAATAAAACTGTTAAGATAACAAAATCTTAATCTTCGTTTTCAAGACAACTTTAAGTATAATTATTACATTGATAATCTATATTGCAGACGAAGTAAATCGAGATAAGCAATTCAAATTCTTGTCAAGGTTAACATATCTCCCGCCGCGGGCAAATTGCAAATGATAATTTTACTAGGAGCATTCANATCTTGTGAAGGTTAACATGTCTCCCGCGTGCAACTTGCAAATGATAATTTTACTAGGAGCATTCAATCTTTCAGAAACTTAATGAACATTGTTCGAATGAAATGTAAATCTCATCCCCAAAATGCATGCAAAGTTTTATTTGGGTAATTAAACTTTCTAGCTTCCTTCGTTTTATATTTATGAAAAGTGGGGGTGATTAAGAGGGATAGGCACCCTCAACTTTTTAAGGAAAGATAAAAANACCTCAACTTTTAAAGGAAAGTTAAAAATTTCGTTTGAAAAATTTAAAACTAGGAATTAGAAATAAAATTACACCAACCTGGACGTGGTAATTACTTATTGTCTTTTCTTTGAGTTATTACAATTTTTAAATTATACTGGGTTAAAATATTTTCAAGTTTTTGTAAATTATCAATATCCTCTCCACCACCAACTTTTGAATCGCAATCGTCGCCACAGTTTATGAAACGGTTGTGTTGTTTAGACAATAACTAAATCGGAAATGGATCCCACTCCATAAATGTCTGCGCATCACTCGGTCTGAAATTCAACTAACCCGTCTTTCGTTGTAAACAATTGATTAAAACTTCTCTTATATACTAAAAAAGAAGCAAACGTCTTGTCTAGGGATTAGGGTTATTAGGATGATAAATTATTTCATCATGAAATTAGTACGAATGTGTCTCAATCTTCAAGAAGAATTCTGGTTTTTACGAAATATGTTTTGTTTAAACTATAACAATACAACTGAATTCTAAAATAATTCACAAGTAAAAAATAATTATTAGTACAAAAAAGTTCTACAAATATAGAACATGTCAATTACAAATATTACAAGTCAGAACAATATTGTTTCATGATAAAAATGCTTAGGGATATTATTTAGAGCAGTAAACAATAAAAAATATACAGAAAGAAGAGGAAAAAAGGAGAAATAGAAAATGAAAATAAAACTATTAAGAACGAAGTTTATTAATTTTTTTGATACAAATATTTTCTTTGTAATCAGGAATTTACACTAGAAAATAATTTTACAATATGCGTCCTTGCTTTCGAGTACTTAACATAGCATGTTGGTAAATTGTTATACTTTTTTCGCAGCATTGGATGTACCAAAAGTTTCTTTTCAAAATTTAAGATCGCTGCTAGCGCAGTCATTTGTAACAATCTCCTCAAGAGATTTCTCCTTCAAATTTCATGTATTTCCGAATTTCATGTATTTCCTAATGAATGCTTTCCCATGATCTATGCATTCCTGAATCAAGTTAGAGTATTGTGGTTGTTGCTTTTTCCAGCATTTTACCTCAGACTACAAATCACATTGGAAAGTAAACATAAAATTTTTAATGCAGAAAAACTTAAATTAAATTTGGATGAGTAAGAGAACAAAGTTCATTTACGTAAGTGGATACAAAAGAATTACAAGCAACAGCAATAGGCAATTAATTAATGTGGAAGGAATATTTTTTTCCTTCTGAGTGTATCCAGATTGCACTAGTTGTCTGGGCAGAAAATTTTACAGCACTGGAAGCGAAAAATACGAATGAGAGAGAAACGTATAGACCATGTGACAGTCGAGGAGCCAATGCCAGCATTGCGAGTTTACCGACTCTTCCGTGGACACGTGGGCGTTTTACTCGTGTCAGAAGCATCTTGCAAATTTTCGTTCGGATGCTATCCCCTGCATCAGAATTCGTAGAATTCACTGTAGTCGATAAGGCAACTCATGCGAATTCTGTACTTAATCTCTAACCTTTGGCATGCTGTGTGGAATAGGGGGAGCTACGCCAAGGCACCTTACCCTACAGGATAAACAAGACAATACCGCGCTTCCGCTTCATTTTTCTCATCTCGTTACTGTTTTTTTTTTAAATTTATTCCTTCTGTGATTTAAAGTGCTCTCTTTTTTAATGGTTAATATATCTACTACTTTGAAATTTTCAATAAATTCTCCTTCTTCATATCCGAAATGTCCGCTGTCTCACCCTTAATGCTCAATCGTTTTCTTTCCGTTTCTACATCTGCGTATGACGCTGAATAACATAAGTTTATATTTATATAAACTTATGTATATATTAAATTATATTTATGTTTCTTTGTATAGTCAATATTTTAAGTTTTTTCTTTACTTGGTTGAAACCATTTCTTACCTTTAATTGCGAAATCTATTTTTGGTATCTGTCTTTACTTTCATACCTTCTCTTACCTCAAATATCACGTGATTTGAATTTGGACATTATTTTCTTCCTATATCTTTTAACGTCTCCCTTTATCTCTTTATCATCGATTCCTAGTAATATTGTACCTAGTAACCTTTATCTTGAACAGGTTATCTTCACACAGAGATGTGAAACTGCTGCCGAGTTCTGGTTCAATGTGCAGGAACGTTATTTCTACCAAGGAGGGTAAGATAACTTGGTCCTGAGTTCAGATAAATGCGTAAATACTCGCGGATTTGGTGACTGTGTGAAGAATTTAAAACTAATGCATCCGTTTCAATTCCATTTTGTCTGTTGTTAATTCAAAATGTTTTCTTACTCTTGTACCTATTCATTTGTTATATTTTCCTAGTTTATCTCCAAATTACATATTCTATCATCCCTAAACTATAATTAGCTCTTCAAGAATTTGTCTTTACCAATTACTCACCTTTGAAGACATACATTGTAGTTTGTGGATTGTGTGGAAATGAATCACATTTTTTTAAAATAGTATGTTTCTGCTATTTTTAAGATACATAGGAAAATTACTGCTCTTACAAGAATCATTTTTCATTTGATTTGGAATTTTTGTTTAAGAATTAGTTCGATCTTTTTTAAATTATTTTACCGTTTATCAGCAAATTATTAGGATTGTACTTGTTGGGTAGAAACGATTTGATGAAATATACTGGCCATTAATATTTAATTTTTCCCCTAAAAATAAATTTACGAAGTCTTATACGCAAGACCAGGTGGAGGTTGCTTATGGACTTCGGAGTCGAAATGGGTTGTGAGTGGTTAGCACACTTTCAGCCAAAAAAAGTCGTCCCGGGTTCGAGTACCGGTCCATCGCAATTTTCACCTGGCTTTTAATGTTGCAAGCAAATAAGATATTATAGCAAATCATCTTATTGAACTTAATGTAGCCCATATACATATATACATACATATATAAAAACTTCTGGTGACTGGTAGGAATTTTTTGAACTAATAGATTTCTGGCAGC
>NNCF01134331.1:0-13912 GCA_002313205.1 Laupala kohalensis
AGCTCTAAGAAACAGTGTTGTTGAGTCTCCTATTTGACATCCTTTTCCCCACACTGCCCTAAGTTCTGTAACCTGAGATTTAGTGGGCATGAGAGCGCAGTGGATCTTCCATCTGCATATCCTTGTAAATCCTTCTCCACATTGGAATTTTGTAATTGTTGTGCTTAATAAGATAGAAAAATGTTTTGATAACTAATTTATTATCTAAGACCATAAAGTAAAGAATTTTGTAAATGGGTTGACTTTTCTTAACATCCTCTCCACTATATCCCCTTTCCGACGAATTTCTAAAACAAATACAGGGTGGCCACTGCTTTCCTATAACTACTTTTATACGTTTTCCAGAGAATATTTTGAATTTTTCCCTGGTTTTTCGCAAATAATTTTTCAAGACAAATTGGGGAACATATTATACTATATCTTTAGAAGGAAAATTATTACCTAATTGGAACAATTTACAAAATTGGAACAAAACAAAACAAAAAAAGCAAGAGAACAAGTTTACTTCCTTATGAGCATTTATCATGCAAAACATAAATAAAACTAACAATTTAAAGTAACAATCCCGTAACAAAATAAATAATCATAGACGTCAAGTAATTGTTCAATTCTTAAAAAATTAATTTTGTGATGCCCAAATAATTAGGATAATAAACAATCACTTAACATCCTAGTCTAATTAGATTTAATTGAGAAGTTTCATTTCTTCAGCTTTTCTATGTGCTTCATTCAAAATCTTTGTTTTCCTACGGACAAGTTCTCTCAATTGTTTTGTACATTGGAGTTTTATTTTCTTTCCTCTTGACAACAAACATACGCATTACGGACAACATGAAGTATGTCTGTTTCATATCAAAGTAAGGTCAAAAAAGAGGCGAATAATCTCCATTACATTTTTTTTTGTTTTTTGGGATCTTTTATTAATTAACCATTGTCTAATACACTTCTATATGTGAAATTTGGATTTTTGAAAGTATTAAGTTGTAAATAGACATAGATAAAAGGAATTACACAATTTTGAACTCATTTCAGTTCTTTGAATTGATAAAAATGGCTATTATTGAAAAATAAATACAACTACAAAAAATGTCGATATTATTTAGACAAAATAATCCTAACATATTTTGATTCTTTCCCTAACTTTTCCAGACTATTTCAGACTCATTGGCCACCCTGAAATATTGTAGCACTAGAACAAAATTTATTTTTAAAACGGGGGGAAAATGAAATTGTTCAAATTTGTGGCACATTGAACACGTTATTCCTAAAATGTCTTACCTTCACATGACTTTGTTTTTAGCATTTCCACAGGTTGAAGATTTTTGTAATTAAATATTGTTGTAATATATTGTAATTCAGTTGATCGTATGGTTCTAAAACAACACACTACTTTATAAAGTTCTATCTCAATAAAGGCTTATAAAAATTTTGATTACCAAGTTTCATCATGGATTTAAGATACTTTGGATATAAGCTCTTCAAAGAAAGGGCTCATGGTGTGAAAGCTAACAAGAAAATCTGATATATGAAATTCCTGAACCTTCTTAGCCACAACAACAAGACAGATACTATATTGAAGAAAGGAAAAAGAAGTTACACGCAAGTAAGGAATAAAATCAAGAAGCACACATTGATCAGAGGACCTCAAAGCAGGGCTCTCATCTTAAATAACAACATAATTAGCATAAATAACCAAAGATCTCATTATAGGGTGTAAGCAACCAGTGTCATTTATTAATCAACAATTACGCAAATATAGAAAATGCAGATAACATAAATCACAGGAAAATTATCAGTTCAGAATACTAAGTAGAGAAATTCCATTTTCTCATTTCTCTACAATTCCTCACCTTAAACACAAGAGTAGTGATAAGTTTCGTCTCAAATATATATCCAAGTGGAATCCAATTCAAAAATCTTAACAAAGTTTCCAAGGTAGCTCCAACCAAAGGTGCATTTTGAGAATTGTCCTGAAAACAAAACACTATTAAAAACATACCGGCAACAAAATTAATGCAAACACTGCAGCATCATGTTGGCAGCACTTGTTATGGAAAGGACATAAGAAAAACCTAAATATTTCATCATTTTGTTGAAAAGTTATCGAGGAAAAAAAAGAAAAAGGACCCACACAACAGTGGACAACATGACAAAACTTTGAGAATAGGTTCTTCCGAACCCAAAAATCACACACATCCAAAGAGATTTTGAAACTCTTTTTATGACCATACTTTCAATACATAAATATTTAATTCATGTGCAAGTTTCACTTTTTGTTGATATAACTAATGTAACACATAACATGGAATCAAACGCAATTCTGAAGTAGCCCTTCTCAAAAATTTTCCTGAAGATGCCCTCGCTAAAAGATCGGTCGATAAAAGTTTTCAAACTTAGACTTAGACTGTTTCGTGACAATTCCCACCTTCTCGATATGCAGAATGACATCTCAGTACAGATTCTCGCAAACTGAAACAGAAACCCACGCGTTCTCTAGATGGCTTGTTGCTGATGGAAAGAACATGACATGATTCTATTGACAGCATATCACACAGAAGGGTTAAACATGGATGAGATATCAATCGTGAGTTCGTCAATCAAAAGTGCAGTTGAAAACATCTTCGAATCGATGAATATTTATTTTCATTTAAGTTGACATTCTATGTATATTGATTCAACGAAAATAAAAAATAAATATATGAGCAATTGTAAAAATATTTAATGTACAATTTTTGTTAGACATAGCATTTTAAGAGGACGGATAAATGAGTAAATGCCTAGAACTTTATCTGGTATTCACTTGGGGAATGTATGATGCAACATGGGAAACATCACAACAACAAAATTAAAG
Organism: Laupala kohalensis; assembly: GCA_002313205.1. NCBI lineage: Eukaryota > Metazoa > Arthropoda > Insecta > Orthoptera > Trigonidiidae > Laupala > Laupala kohalensis. The sequence continues at coordinate 2,852 of NNCF01134331.1, forward strand.
CATAGTTTTCATCAAATATATGAATATATTCAGACAAAATAAATAATGGAGAGAATATTATTTGTACCCATATTTTTGTAAATGTTTATTACATTTTTTTCTTTAGTATATTTTTTAAGTATGATATTAGTTAGTTTTCATTTTATGCTCTTCTACAGTATTTATATCCAATAAGACAATACAAGTGAGACAAATTAAAAGCAGATAACAAACACCACAGAAGAAAGGATACCATACATAATCAAAAATATAAATACAAATAATGTTCTCAAAATTTTTCCTCTTATAGATGATACATAAGAGGAATAAAACAATCATATAAAAAGTAGAATGAATACTACACGTTACATTGACTTGCATACCATAGTTTCACAAAGGAGTAATTTACAGCAGACAACTTTTATAACAGAACTATTACGTAAACAAAGAGAACAGATACAAAATAATTCATAAACATTCCACTAATCAAACATCAATAACAAAATGAGCAATCCATTTATCTTAGAACTAGATGACCCTGCCCAGCTTTGCACAGAAGGTTTTCTTAATGTGATATGGTATTCCCTTTGTTATAATTTAGTGTAGGCACCAATAGCATGTTTACATACACAATTTAAACTAAACTAGTTAAACATCTAAACTAGTTCAAGAATTACAGCACAGGTAGTATGTCATGTCACTAGCACAGACGACAAACATCTGAATAACTTTTTACCCCCCAAAAACTAACAAAAATTAAATGTCGACTAGCACACCAGATTCTATTGATAAGAAATAGCTATATTTACATACTAAAACAACAAAATAACTCTATTAGTACACGAGGTATAGTAAAAGTAGCAAAATGATGAAAAATCACATTTCATCAAAAATAACTCTTTAAAAACAGAATTTCTGATAATTATTTTTATGGTGAGCCTCTACAATTCATAAGACACATTCACTCAAAATTTCCTGGTTCTATCCTAAATCAATGCAGAAAGAAAATAATTAACGGTCAGTCATTCAGGACAATGTGCCAAATATTTTTGTTTTTTTCATCCATTAAAAAGTAAAATATGCAAAATTTGAGAAATTGATTTTCAGATATTTAATTGAGCAACATTTATACACACAAATCAAGCTGATAACCCTATTAGTTCGTGGGAAACAGTGCTCGCAAATAGTGTATCACGCTGTTAGAGTGAACAATAAAAACATGAAATCATTTCTGCTCCTTCGCACTTGTTAAAAAACCCAAAGACCCATTTCTAGATATTTTACTTTCCAATTTTCGCCTATCAAAACTGATACAATTGTTTGTCCTCAAAGGAACAATGTACATCACTCACCATCACAAACTGGCAGAGCTGAAAGATTTGGGAAAATTCCGAACACATTGTATCTTTCAAGTATTTAGCTTTAGTTTGAGTTAGCTGTCCACTAGAAAAATCAAACACTTCTTCACTTAATAATTTTAGAATAGCCATATTGTTATGACAAAGGCTTTCATTTGTTTTACTTGCACCAACAATGTCAGGAATGAAGGACTCCCAGTTCTTGGGCCACTCTCGTTTCAGAACCTGAAACCAGAAACTACAATCAGATTGTACAGAAACCTCTAAGAATTCTTTGCATAAAATTGACTCAAGTCACCCAATGAAGGCCAGAAGAAATAAATAAATAAAAATGACATTTCTTGTCTATACAATACAAAAACACTACGTATGAAACAAGATTTCTTGTACCAACATTGAGATATTTCAAACCAATTTAACATTCTAATACATACTTCACAATATGATGCTATACACTTTAGAAAGGTTTTTCATATTGATTCTTAAATTTGAAGTGTCACTTGATGTATCACAGTGTCACCTGAGTGCACAATACCTCAGTATTAGATACTTTATGAAGGTTTTCTCCCTTGTTTAAGATTGTAAAATTGTTTCACTCTATTAAGTGATTTCATTCAATTCAATATGTTTATATTTCATTATTTACTCTCTTCCATTAATGATTCAATTTCTAGAAGTATATTAATTAGCTATCCAGAGTCAATCTTTAAGACTTTTCACTTAGTGAAGATAATTTCTTTCAATCTGTGTTTTCAAAAAGAAATTCGCACTTCTTCTTACTTTGAACGTCTCTGGGAACCCTGTATTCACTTCTAGAAAGTTTTTCATTGTCCTGAGTAACATTAGCTTGACACACAAAATCTAATGAATCAAACAGTTGATTTCTACCCTTTTGTGAAAGCTGAGAGGAATGTATGCAACAGAGAAAAATATAAGCACCTATTTTAAATTCAACCCAAAAAACGCACCCAACTTCATTCAACATAACATAATTAATCTATTTTTAAAATATTTAAAAACATTTAAGTACTTTCCAGGGCTTTAGAAATGGGTTTGAAAAATAAACATTTTTGAAGCTTACCATGTATCATATGAACACTAAAATATATACAGGAATATTTTGCAGTCAGCATCGTAGTTTCTATTTGCACTATTTACAGCCTAAACACGAAAACAGATAAATTTTAAGCTTTCAGCAATTCACAATGCACTCGATGTCACATACCTTATTTAAGTAAACCTTCTCCCTCTCCATAGAATCTGAATCAGATGAAGTTTTGATTATTAGCCCAACAATATACTTCTTGATACCTGCAAGAAATACACAAACAAAAAATAAATGAGCACAGGACAAAAAATTTTGCAAGTCATATTAATGCATAAACATTGGAATATCAATAGTATTTGACAATTAAATCTATTTCAGATAAGATGATGGATACAAAGGAAAAAAATCCAGTGAAATAGAAACGATTATTTTCCTATGAGGCATTAATGTACCACTATGATTATTTAAATCAGTGCTATTCAACTTGGACCATTTTCTATACACTTCTTATTGATTGGGGCCGGCACGGCAAAATGTTGCACAACGAATAAAACTAATGGGTCATATTTATTTATACTTGTAACGTGATGTTTTATTCTCATCAACAAATTTATATTATTTCAAGCTGAAAAAATTAAATTGTATATTTCCTTATTTTCAGAAAGTGTTTTTAACATTTAGTTTTATAATAGAATGTTTTCATATTGCAATCTATGATGGGGTAATTCCGAACACAAGTTTATATTTTCTTTCACTGTCCCCAAAAAACAAAGTTTTGCCCCCAAACGTTTGATGAAAACTGTAATGTAAAATGTACTACAACTTACTAATGTACTGTAAAAGAAATTTCACGGGCTGCCAGTTGGACAGCTGATTTAAATGANTTTGAAGACACTTTCCAAGAATATAAAATAAAGGTCAAAAGTAATTGAATTGACCATGACTAACCTAGGGTCGTTGAGTCATATGGGAAATTTATTTATTTATGTTTTAAATAAAACAAATGTGGTTATAATTACATATTTAAGGAAAGTAGGAACGGGTTGTATCATTCTTAAAGTGTTATAGAGGGGTTCATACTTAGTAAAAGAGGTTGGGAACCGCTGGTACAGTGTATTCCTAATCGAAACTCTCCCATACAGCCAGGCTATCAGCACCACCGTGAAACTGTGATACCTCAGTACCAGTGAAACTGAAGCGACCAAAATCTAGTCCATTCCAAATACTCACTGTTATCTTCGATAAGTGATTTGCATCAGCAAAATCCTGAAATAAAAGAATAGTTTTACTAAGTATATCGATACTACAAATCAATGACAGTTTATGATATAAAATTTGTAATGAAAACCATCGCAATCAACTAAAGTGAAAATATAAAAAAACATACATTTTTTTTGCATTTTTGAAAAGATTTAGGACGCTAACATACTATTCTCGAAGCACTAAAATTCAAATCTATGACTCTCTAATGACATGAAAAATTAAATAAAGATAGTCCAAAAAATAATGGGTGTAACTTCGTGTGGTTTATTTCGATTCCAATGGATACGTAATACAAAAATAGAGACAGTTGCTTGGCACCCGTCCGCAAACTGAGGAAGCGCTGCTGCTGCTACGATTACATGGAAGCAAAGTGGTGGAAGTTGATCAAGGAACAAAATATAANTGCTCTCAGAGACAACTTCTCGGTTGGAAAGGGGGAGAGTGAAAATAGGGCTGTTCTTCAGATGTGTGTAACATATACTCGGGGTATAGGACCGCGAGAGGTTTCTTTTAACAATAGAACAATTTTCATATATTTTAATTCATCTCAGAAACACACACACGCACACAAAGAAAATCAGAGCTTATAGAAAACTTAGAAAGAAACATTACAACAGCAAATTCCTAACAACCGCAGATCAGCCTTTCATTAACTCGACGACACCAAACGCGTATGTTTATTTTCAATGAGAAGGTGACTTAATCTCTTGTAAAGTCAATCCATACAATTAGTTATGAAATCGCTTTAATTTGAAATTGTCTTGTCCATTTAAAGGTCATAACTAATCAGGAAATGTGGTCGCAACTAGAAGTGTGTGAACTCTTTATAGAGAAATGTGTTACCAAGAATATTTGTAAGACAAATATTAATAAATATTTAAAATAAAGATAAATTTGAATATATAAAAATCTATAAATAAAGAAATTTATTGTCAAAAAAGCAGTACAAACTGCGTATGACCACGTGGAGGACAATAAACTAATTTACTCTCCGCAAGCTAGCAAGGGACCATCCAATCAATTCGAATCTAGGGCCCTAAGGCAGAGGCAGATTGAAAAAATTCAGCTAACTGCTAGATAAGATAAAAAGTTAGTTACGTATAATTATATTAATAGAATATCAAAATTGTAATTTAACACAAAATTATTTCACAAGTACGCATTATTATTGAACTATATATTATTCGGAAAATAGTGTTTATAAATCGTAAGTATTAAAATAACACGAAATTCAAGATTTATTGCTTTAATGGGCGCCACCCCTGGAGAAGACAACCTGTACAAAATATCGGCCTCTACACGAAGGAAAACCGGATAAAAAATTGGGCCAGGATGGGGCTACAGGACTAATGACCACAACCGTGCCAAGGCTGAGTACACATAAAACTAAATTAATTTGAATCATAAGACAACACAAGCGTGGAAGAGAATAGTTTTGGAATTGTTATAAATTATTCTGAAAGTGATATAGCAATGGCGTCATAAAAATTCATATAACACCTATAAAATATGTCCTTCACGTAAGAGAAAAGTGAGTTTTTGCGACGATTTTGTCTGTTAGTGAACAGCAAAGCTGAACTTTGTCAAAAATACGTTACATAAATGACATATTATACTGTATTACGAAATTATGATCTGGAAATTATTGCATTCTTAATAAAGAAATTCACGTCTGCCAGAGTCACCATCTGTGCCAATACTTCCTCATTTGTGCAAGAGGAATATTCAAGAAAGGAAAAGATAAGCAGGAGGAAGGGACGGGAGAATTCTGACCGACACTGACCTCGGGAACGAGATTGGCTTTACAAAGAGATCTACACCACGAATGAAGTAACTGGTTTAATTGATTTAACGAGAATCAGATGAAGCAGCTCGTCGTGTGATGTGAAATGCAATAGAGCATATTTACAAAATTCCATTAATGTTTTTGTAATTTAAAATCCTTCCTTCTATTTCTCAAACTCATCTCCGTAATAAAACACTTAATACATTTCACGTGCAAACAAATTTATTCAAACGTTTTGTGAACCTTTTGGTAAATTGGTAAGTTTTGAATAAACAAATTCCACCACAGTAAACTATGAGGTAGAAGTTCTTGACGGAGTTACGATCGATGTTATATTATTAACTTGGCTGATGAACAGTCAATAAAAATATTAATCTCTGACAAGACGTTTTTTTAGAAGAAACATGGATATATATACAGCTTGTAAAAAGAAAACGTTCGGTAAAAGATTGGCTTCTGAACCATAGTTCATACACTCAAATATCGTGTAATTGTTGCTTGACGGACAGATTAAAATATCCAGATATTCCTCAATCAACTACATGAATGCATTAGCCATCGAATTACACACTCTGCATTCCATTAATCGTAGCTCTGACTCTGGCAAAACTGACAGCAAAACCTATCGTCAAACGGACGCCCGAAGATACAATGTTATAATTTTACCCACTGCGGTAAGGTCTTATGTGCGTCTGAGTGTCTAGATTTAAGTGCCCACCAAAATTGTTTAGATGATAGTTTGAACTATTCTCTATCCAGTGGCGATGAATTTTCATACCCTAACGGCGCAAAATTTTGAATTATTTGACATTAAATTACAATGGGCTTTTGTATGGAGAAACATTCGTATAATTTTTTTCTGGCGAAAGTACCGGCTTAACATAGCGAAAAAAACTCTTTTAAAACATGGCAAATGGAAATAGCGACGTAATGACGTTAAGATTTACGGGGCAATTATAAGATTAATTAAGCAAAGACTGAGGAAAATACTGTTCTAACGGAAATGGCAGCCGAATCACGTTATTGATGACAAAACGACCCTTGTTAAAGGAGGAGTCAAACGACAGTCTAAGTTAATGAACAAATTTTAAAATCAAAAAATCATTATTCACGTCTAATATTTAAAAAATCAGTAGAATGCATTAATTATAAAGAACTACTTTGGTGAATATTTGGCAACTCGACTTCAGTCAACGGGCATATAATACCTCAAAATGGTACAGAGTTATTTAAATCGTCTGCGCTTCAAAGATTCATCACCTTATTTCTATTACTTTGTCCGAGTCCTCTTTCACATCTACGTCAATCCGTGAGAAGTTCTTTCGTTCGAAGTCGCTTGTGGGACGAACGTTAAATTGGTTCGTTTGAGCGAGATTGTTTTATCACCAATATATTCATTTTAGTTTAAACTAGCGTTGCTACTAGAATACTATCTTACGATAATTGTAGTTAGTCAGATATTACGTATTTTTGTGTTTTATTAAAGACAAATTTGTTGGTATTCTATTGATATTATAATACAAAACTAACTTAGTATTCTTACATTTTCAATCCGCCTCTGTCTTGAACGGAATTGATGGGAAGGTCCCTCGCTGGGAAATTAGTTTATTGGCTTCCACATTATCATACGCAGTTTGTACTCATTTCTTGACAATTTATTATTTATTTATTTTTACTAAGAGCGTTGATAACATTACTGACGTCACACAAATAATATGAAACAACTAACATTTCCTGGATTTCCGAAAACTAATTATTATAATGGAAAACATCAATAGCACTGGAATTTCGTCAATATTTCAGAGGATTTACAACCTCTTACTACATGTTGTGCTGAGAGCAACACAGCAAAATTCGCTACGTATTTCTGGTGATACTCAAGGTTTAAATGTCGATGAATTATTTTTAATGATTTAAGATATATACGGACTGTAATATGTTACACCATAAACTTGAGAAATTATTTCGAATCCGTTTTTTTCTGATTGCATTTCACTTTGAAAAAATACTATTTAAATTAAATTAATTGGTTCATTTTAGAAAAACGTTCTTCGGCACAAACACTGCAAATGCGACATTTCGAAGTCACCTATGAAGAACTACTGACAGTTCTTTTATTGAATCCAGTACTCAAAGCACATCGTACGTCATGTGTAGAGATGCAGGAAAATGTCGGACAAATTTATCTATTACAAATACTAGACCTATTTGTAAGTTGAAGTAAGATTTTCCACAATTCAATTTTCAAATAGATTAAAAGCAGAAATTTTCCATCTAGTGATGTTCGACAAATTTAAAATTACGGGAATTTCTTAAATGAACGTATTAGAATGAAATTTGAGCATGATACTTACACTTGTAGACTTGGAGGTGCGCCTTATCCTAACACTTCCTATCTATTTAACACTATTATCGGGACCTTCCTATCTAACACATTCACTTTCACTATTGCGGCCCCCTAAACCTATCACATCACTTTTTAAACCTTTGCTATCCTACCATCACTTCACTTCACACATTTTAAGCGATCACTTAAAACTTCACTTCTCTGGGCCTTCACCTGGCTACACTTCACTTCGGCAGACCATCGAAATTAGCTAGCAGTTCACTTTTACACTTTTCTTACCTATCTTAGCGCAGATCTATGACCTCACCGACAAAATAAACTTGCAAAGTCACAAACTTTAAACACACTTTCTGAAATTTACTTCGAACCGTTGAATTAAAGTAGTACAGTTCACAAAGCGAAGGAACTAGCACATCAGCTGCTCAAAGTCCTTGAGAGACCAACCGGTAGCACCACTGATAAATGAACCAATCAGAACATTGGAGGGTAGCGAGCGCAGACGAAAACGTGGCTATGACGTAGCGAGAATTTTCCGCTTGATGTACTTCTTCCAATGCAAGAAAATGTGATTCTTAAATGTAATTATTAACTCAACACAATATCACGAAGGTTTTTGCGCGAACTGAATAAAATCTTCTCACAAAGGAACTGTATAAAATTTTAATAGTAATCAAAATATGGTATTCTGAAAGGACATATTTGATATGAAAACTTAATGCCAATCATGTTTCGTCCTGAAGTATGATTTCATGACATCATTGTAAAAGTATTAAATCATTAACTCAAAATACATTTCATTATTTAAAAAAGTTAGGTTAATTTATTCATTAAATTATATGGGTATATAATTGAGTCAGATTTCCGTTATATTTATTTTATGTTCTTTCAATCGCCATCGTACTAAAAAATAACTCCTGTAATTCTTACAATGACCTGCAATTTAAAGTGTATTTATTAAAAATTAAAACACATAAAGTTTACTTGTTTATTGCTTATTTTTAGAAAATTTATTTTGAATAGTAATAACAAGCAATTATTTTGAAGTAATTTTGCACAGTTGATAATATTTAATACTTCATAATCAGCTTACGTTATCTTCGGATTACCATGATACATGATACATGTTGGTAAAAGTTAATACCTGCTGTTGCCACGAACAAGTAAAAAACATAAATTATTCTCTCACGTAACCCGCAATTTTGGGAAATCATTGTATCCTTCTCCCTTGGAAATATTCTCTCATGGGTGCAAAAGTGTGGATGACATCAACAGTAATCAATGGGATGGTCCTATGGGAGCCGAACTGAACCCATGCGTGGGATGACTAGTGTGCTCCCTTCGGTGTGAATGCAGAGGAGCAGAAGTCCACTTGCGAAATAAGCGTAAAGAGAGAAAGGGTATTCTTTCATTCCACGTTTGGATTCCATTTGTGATTGGCAACAGACACGAATATGCTCCTGAAATAAGTTCAAATTTGAGTTACAGTTTTTTAATTACAATAAACGTCTTATGCAGATGAATTTCTTCTTTTAACTTCTCTCAATGGTAACATTCCTTGCTTTTTGAGATGGTAAAAAGAAACTAGATATATTGTTAGTTGCTTCAGTAATGTCTTTGCTGATATAACAAAATATGGTCATTCTATCTTCATGTGACTACATTTGCTCTCCATTCTATTACTGTATTTGAGTTAATGAACCAGTTTACCAGTTAAATCAAATTTTAACAATAGGTACATTTCTCGAACTATTTTCTTCAAATGTATAACGTTAATAGAAATTGTTTGTATTATTAAATATATGATAAAAATTCTTTTGTGCAATATATTAAAACATTGTGATATTCAGGTCCGGTATTCACACCTTTTGTTAGAGATGGATATAATATTTTTATTTTTTTATTTGAATAAAAATATAAAATGGTTTATACAGAATGTCTCAGACTACATGTCCAGGGCATAAAAATCTCCGAGAAACAATTTTGCTGAAAATACTGAAATTTTATCAAACTTTCTCTCATTGTAAAATTAAAAGTTATAAAATTTCAAGTTTTTCAACAACATGGTTTTTCTGAGTTTTGTAAGCCCTGGACAATCTTTCTATTTCTTTTTCTTATCACATTTTGTTCACTTGATATTGTTAAAACCATATTCACTTGATTTCATACTTCATATCAATTTTTCTGTTACACAGTATTTATCATTTCATCTAAATTCCAAAAGTAAACTTGTTTAAACATTTTAGACACATTCTCTTGTAAGAAATATATGTTGAATATAATATTTATTTCTCCGATTTTTATTTACTGGAAAAACAAGAAATGCAATTGAAAAGAGTAAATTTTTTAAAGCATTTAATCAGTATTTTCTAAATTTATGTACTTATAAATCATTATTTCACACACACACATATATTGTCCCTTTTGTGACCATGGTGTCAGCGGTGATTGCTCGTCACCAAATCTTTTCGGGTTCGATTCCCGAGTGCGGGAGGATAAAATTTGTATGTCACACTTTTAATAGCTGTGGCGTGTGAAAAGTTCACCCTCTGCGACTCACCACCGCAGTTGTAATACTCGGATGCATCAATCTGGATCCTATCAAGTCTTGTTATCGAGTGTACAGCATATTCCTTCTTCACCACTTCATTTTTAGTTACCCATTTCTTTCTTAATCGCACTTCGAGTTCTTCAGAACGTTCACGCAAATGTTGTACGTAGTCTCGTCTCGTATGGAATTCACCCAATTGTCCTGTGTTAAGTTTCCTGTCCTTTTCATCTCACGTATTCACCAACCTCTTTCTTACATATTCGTAATAAGCGATCTTGGTTTTACAATATTTACCCGTTTGATAATAAATTCTAGATTCTTGAGGGGTGTCACTCTTGTTTGTCTATTCCCATTTTCGTTTTCTTTGAATGCTTCGCAAAATTAACGCAAATAAACACAATACATCGAGATTTTTACAAAAGGTTTTCGGATGATATTTCAAAATACTGGAGAAAAGACTTCGTTTTCTAATCATGTTATATAAAGGTTCGAAATTCACCAAATATCTTCCTTTCTTTCAATTTTCATGCCACCAGAAAATACGTNGTTTTCATGCCACCAGAAAATACGTTTCATTTCTTTAGCTACTCATTAAACATAGGCATAAATAGTGTTCTTGTTTAGGTACAAGCAATGTCCTCAGTGAACGGTGACCATCAGCGCAGTCCCACTTAGTTCGCGGGTCATTTTCTATACATTTTCAATCGACCGGGTCAGCACGGAGGGGTTTGG
>NNCF01134338.1:4439-15195 GCA_002313205.1 Laupala kohalensis
GAAAAAGCGTTGAAAATTAAAACGTCGTTGAGAATATTCTAGAAAGCCCTTTAAACGTTCCAATGAGAATCAAGGCGTAAGAAGGGGAAATCATTTCGGTATTGGGAGTTTTCGGCCACGTGACATTCAAAATTTTGAAGATTTTCGGGAGAAAGAAGGGATGGAGCCCATTTAAGGCAGAACAATCCAAATTTCGTACTCACAGCTCACATAGTTTTCGTCCTCACATCGTAGTTCTCACAGAGATTTTTCGGCGGCGCTTAGATGTAGCGGCTCAGAGACGCAAAGATTTTTCGTTCTCGCACATCGTTTTTTTGCGGCTGCTTAGATGCTCATGCGTCTCGTAGCTCACAAGTCACATCTCGCAGATCGTACGAGTTGTTCAGAGGAGCTCAGGTGGTAGCTCTCTCACATCGTTTTTAGACGCAGCTGACGTAGCTCACGTCTCGCAGATCGCACAAGTCTTTCGGAGGAGCTCAGGTGGTAGCTCCCTCACATCGTAGTTCGTGCAGCTCACAGCTCACAATTCACATCTCGCAGATCGTACGAGTTTTTCGGAGTAGCTCAGGCGGTAGCTTCCTAACATCGAAATTTTCGCATAGAAGTTGACGCGGCTGACGTGTCCATTGGAGGCTTTTAGCAAGAAGTTGACGGCTCACAGACTGTTGAGGGGCTGATCTCCGGGAGGACCCTACTTAGCGGCGGTAATTGTCATCTTGAGAGGTATGGTACGTCTGTTGGTGATTGTATAAACCAACACCGTATTTGCGCTTGCGCGTCATGGCATGGATTACGTAAGAATTGTACAAACTCTAGAATAACTTGGTGCCCAGACAGACTGTAGTCTTAAATGAATCCTGCCATTGAGTAAAGTCAGTGTTTTGTTTTTGTTAAGAGACAAAGAGATTTATTGTTAATTAAACTAAAGAAGATCAGATTTTAAATTCAGTGATGGCTAAATGAGAACCATTTGTTTTTGTGTCTTTTGGGGGAATTTCTGTTTGAGTTTTGGTAGTGATAATGTCACTTTGGCATTAAAGTGATTGCATAAATGACGACGATTTGTATTTGTGTCTTTTGGGGGAGATTTATTTAATTAAGGGATGTTTTTAGCAATTAAAATAGCTTTTATTAACGGATTTATTTGTCTTGCGTTTTCCTTAAGTGGAACCATTGCATGGTCCTTTTCCTTCTGATAGAAATCGAACCCTTTAGATATTGTGGAACCCTGAGAGGAGTTCGCCGAGGCATTTACCTTTCAAATTAATTATATTTAACCCCATTCATATTATTATCTTTCAACCCCGTTCTGCCACAATATATATATTTCATTTATTTTTCACAACTTTTGGATATCGTCGGCCGGGACGTACCCAGGATTTCCAAAAGATTCGGAACTTACACGGATGACATGCGTAACTGCATGAAAATGCAGTTTTCCCTACCTGTACAAGTTTTTAGGGCTCCAATGACTTTTGATATCATAAATAAAATTTATTTCAAACAACATCAGTGAAAAGAAATGAGTCAGTATTCTTTAAGTGACAGTGGATATTTTCTTCCTTCCCTGGCTGGAGACTTCAATTTTCAGTTGCATTTTCCTTAATATTTTCGATTCTAATTTCAGTCATTTTTTTTGGTAGATCAAAATTTCACCAAATCTAATCTTTCCTTGAAAAATATGGACAGGTGACCATAGACTTACTCTTGATCAATAGGTATGAGATTTTGCAAGGAGATAGTTTAGATGTCCAGGATAAACATAGGCTAACATTTATTTTTTAATGTGTGATAGAAATGGTTTTGGACAATAAATGTCGATAATTTCGGGAGAAAAAGAGGCTCGCCAACGCTGCCCGAACGGTTGGAGATAGGTGACAACTATCAATGGTAATACTGTTCGCCTCAAAGAGTTCTACAAAAAAGTTTTCGCGACATCCTGCTTATATACAAACATTAACCTTATTTATCCTAAACCTAACCTAAATTCTAATCAAACGTTTTTAAAATTGTTAAAATACTTCAATTTATAAGAGTAATTTAACATGGAAAATGAGTCGTAATCCAATTTAACGTATTATTTGTTTTGTGCATAGAACCAGAATAAAAAATCATAAAATTCCGACGAATAGTTTAGATTTTACAAGAAAGAAATCATGCAGTCGCGTCATGGATCGGAAGCGAAACTTTGACCGGTGTGGTTCCAACGAGACGGTGTAGTGTCTAATTGAAGTCAAATATTTAATGAAATTTGTATTATTATGATTTGAAAATTTAGGATGCGGTACATGTTTTTTTTAAGCCAGTGAGTAAAAGTGTTTTGATTTAACAATGCAGAGATGTTTCTTTTTTTTCTGAGTAAAAGAAGATTAGTCTAAGAAAAATCCCGGGCAACGCCGTGTAATCAGCTAGTCTTCTATGATAATGAAAGGAATTATACTTCTGAAACTATTATTTTTCTCTAGACAAAATTCTGAACTTGTTTTTATAAGATATTTAAATCAATGATTCTGATTAACTAACAAACCAAATTATCTCTCAAATTTATTTGTTTCTGGCAATGTAAACTCCACGCAGGGATGTATTTCGTAAAGACGTACGTTAAATGAAATTCCCTGTATCTTACGAATCTGATAGACGATTTCCCATTTTATGGTTATTCAAGACATGTTCGTATTTTAAACCATATTCTTTATTGAAAAGTGTTTTAGGAAATAAAAATCAATTGGTTTCTACAGGCAATGGAATTTTTTACACAAAATCAAAATTTTGTATTTGTAGGAAGGTTCCATATAAATTGAATTACACCATATCTTACGAAATAAAGTAGAAATGAAAATTTCTGGGCATCGATTGTTAAACGTATAACACTATTAGTATAGTATAACATGTAGCATTATGAAAAATTAGAGAAAAGTTTAAACTGTTATAAAAATACTCGTACTTTTACAACTCTTATGAAATAGACCAATAAAAATGTTTGTTTCTTAAGGATATTTTTAATAGTTAGATAACATTTACCTTTTGCAAATAGTCTCTGGAAAGGAATTTGATCAACAGTCCATCCATTTTCGCTCATGTGAGAAGGTGCATCCAAATGAGTACTTGTATGTTCACCAGCGCAAAAACTATTGCTGCGATACCTAATTTAAAAAATATAATTAATATGAGTAGATCAAACAATATTATTTTTAAACAACGTTCAGAGAAATTGAGTCTTGCGTCTAGAACCTATCTTCTATTGTTACCTTCTTGTCTATTTACTAATAAAACAAACGAAAATACTTTTTTGAAAAACAATTAATCCTTGCAAGGAATTTCAGCTATCTTTTGCCAAAGAAGTGGAAGCAGCGAGAAGGTTGCGTTGGACAGAAAAACCGAGTGAATTCACTCAACGAACTCGAAACATTACGTATGTCCAAAGATTAGTCCTTTGACTATATCAGGAATATATATCGATGCTGTGACGTTGGTTAGTCAATTTTGTGAAACATATTGTATTAAAAAGCAAAATGTATCCTTCTGATGAATACTTTTAAATGCCATTGGTAAAAAATTATGACTCATGTAGTAACTAAATATATAATTCTTTAATCCATATAATCAAGTCAACCATTGATGTAAATTATAGGATAAAACCTACGCTCTGTGAGATAAACAAACTTCAATATCTTGATCCACCTCAGTGTCTCCATGTGGTGTCAACCCATTAATCTAAATAAATTTATTCACTAATTATAAACATAGATACTTACTTAAACTTGAGTTATATCCCGGGGAATATGCAAAATTACGGTAATATAATAATTTGTGCTATTATATAAATGATGGCGATTGACATCGGCTCATCCAAATACGAGTACTACAGAGGAACGACCAGATTTTTGAAGACGCTTTATGTAACTTTTATGTGTTTATTATCAAAGTTGTTATTCAAAAGTGTAAAATGTGTATTTAAAAAAAAAAAAAACTCCGGTCGTAGAGAAAACTGGTCATTTCTCTATACTATTCGTATTGTGCAATTATCTGTGAACTTGACAAATACGTTATATAGATGTACATAATAACACAACACAACAATCTTACATTGTTCCATTCTGAACGGTTTCGGTGACCGGTGGTGCAGTGAAGGGCTCCGTGTTGTGAACGGAATCCGCTGACAGACTGTATCCAAGGTCTAAAGGAGCCGTCAACGTACATGCTGCTATTCTGCCAAGTAGTAACGCGAATACACACCACGCCAACATTCTGCGGTGGAGCTTGGTCTATTGCCTACGGAGTACTGAGTTTTATACGGAGTCGACTATTTTTAGATGTAGCATTAATTATGTCATGGAAAAAAATAATTTCTTTCTGCACCTGTTTAAAGATTACTGTCCACTCCTACATATGTTTCAAACATGTGGTTTTAAAGTATCAAGATTACCGAATTCTCAAAAGTGTTAGTGAATGAATAATTAACTTTGAAATGAAGGTCATTGCGTCATACGACCGTATGTAATTCATATCTCTTTTTGGTCCAGATTATAATGAGTCATACGACAATCTGCGTATGAATAACGAACGCAATAAAACTCCCAACATCTGTTCTAGATTTACTTTATTATTATGCTTTAATATTTTCCTTTCTTAGTTTCTTTAACGATTTACTTACGAAGAAAACTTTAATTCTGATCGAATTTTGCTAGTTTACGTTTATTCTAAGTGTTTGTAAAAAATGTAAATTCAAAAAAACTTTTTATTCTACAAAATAAATTGTGAAAGTACATAAATATTGGTGGTATTGGTGTGATTTTATATACTTACTTAAAAATTTATTCAGTATTCCTGTCTATATTCAGTATTGTCTCATATATTTACGGGGAGTTTCTTTAGATAAATGTTATATTGGCGGAAATAAAAATATTGATTTAATTTTTATAAGTTGTCTAATGTCTCTGAAATATAGAAAACAACAATTAGTTAAAATATAACAATATCGGTAAAAAAGCTTACAAATGAAATTATTGATAAATGCTCAAGGGAAATTTTTGATTATTGCATCACTTGATAAGCATTACCATTAAAGAGTAATCCTCCTACACATTTGCTGGAGGATCAATCCATTCCAAGTAGTCCAACACGATTTCTTGACCATTTTAATGAATAAATGTTTTTTTCTGTTTACCTCTGGTGTCAAAAACACAAAATAGGTTTTATTTTATTTTTATATCTTTTTTTCTAATGACGGCTGTTGTAACACGGGGAACACTAATTTTCACAAAACTATCATTTGGGATATCATACATCTTCCCAAAGAGACCCTCTCAAAATTGCCCTTTGAACAATCACAGAGTAAAAGTTAAGGTAAAAATTTTGTTTTTATTATTGTCAGTACGTCAGTAGGTATAGTCAACAAGTAGAATAAATTGGGTTTTTGTGTTAAAATGTGTAGGATTACTTGTCTTATTATGTAAAACATTTTCCGTTAAAAAGTTCCAAAATTTAACGATATAAATGCACTGATTATATTTTTAATTTTGTGGCAATTAATGTACACGAAAAAAATTTATTTCCCATTTAGGTCTGCACAGGCAGAAATCAGTGTGCTCCGTGTAATAACAATGGTCGCTATTAGAAGATGGTTAGGATTAAACATTAAATTTGTTCTAATTCAGGCAATACAAAATTATAAAAAAATATTTGCACTATATCTAATTAACTTGTTGACTATAATTCTGTGACAGGAAAGGATTTGATAGTTACCAGGAATATGATCCACCTGATTGAAAGAAACGAGTTCACTGATTCTTGAGAGACAGTTTTGTTGAACACACACAGTATCATTGACACAAAACAGGGTAGGATCTTTTGACGATACATTTACTTACTGAATATCCGGAGTCATATCCCGAAGAATATTTTAGAAAAGGATACAATAATTAATGTCAAAACTAGATTTTTCGTATTTGTACTGTAGTGAAAACTAGAATCGACCGTCGAAAATATTCTAAGTCCCTCGCTCTTAGCAGTTTGGATTTGTTAGATTTGCAACGCCACTCCCCTGCGACGGGGGAAAGGCTCCTCAACTTCGTTCGACCAATAGTAGGCAAACTTGAAACTGCTTCCATATTTGGGAGACGAATACAAGTCTAGGATTGGTGAATATATCCCTATTAACGACTTCCATAACAAAACAATGTTCTCTATGTTTTTAACTTCAATGAACTTTATTATTTTCTATATTAAAATGACATCTCAAGTTGTCTCACAACGCCGACTAGGAAATAAAAAACAAATTAAACTTCTCCGTAAAAAGATTTGCTTCTTACTGTAAAAAACATTGTTTTTAACATTTTAACGTTTTAAAAATTCTAATCAAGAATTACATATAAATATTCTTATAATTTCTGAACTTTAGGAATATTTATATGTAATTCCTGATTAGAATTTTGAAAAATCCATACTGTAACTTGCGNGTATTGTCCATCGTAATTTCAAATAATTTGCAATTCTTTTATACTATTCTTATATGTCAATCAGAATTCAAGAATTATAAAAAACAACTGTATAGAATATGAATGAATAACACTAAAGGTTAATTCTAGTGATAGTAATAAAGAAAAAATAAATAACATTTACTAGAAATATATTGATCCCAGATAAATATTGAGCCTGAAATAGTGCAAGATGCTCAGAACGTAATATTACAAAAAAAATTTTAAAAATATCAGTAAATATAACAAAAACACAAAACTTTTTTATTAATATATTTTTTAAAAATTCAGTTTTATTCACACAGATTGAATAAGTTACATCTCTACGAGTGTATAACGTTTTACGAACCAACATGGATATTTATATTTGTGAAGATAAACGTATTAATTACACATTAAGCATAATATTTACGGTAAATTAAATTAGCACCGACGCAATTGACAAGATAACACATACAAATTTAAATATAAAGTTTTTTATAAATTTAAATATAAATTTCGTTTGTCTCAGCATTCCAGATTCAGGGTCATATTTTAAGAACTTGTAATTTTTAATCTAGAAATATTCTCTAATTAACATAATTTTTTACCATCAATATAATAGAGAATTTCGTATTTTCATAAGGCGTTGAACAAAAATATGAAATTATGCGAGTAAGGTCTTTCGAGGAATATTTATGTGACTTATGCGGGGTATTTAAATGGCGTTTTAGTTTTTGCTACCTTTTAAAATACAAATTTAGATCGCAGAAGGGTTCATTCCAAACAAACCACGGAGATTAATAAAGATTATATATTTGGTGGTCTAATGATAGAGCAGAAACGACGAAGAGACTCGTAATAAAACACGCGGAGATAAATGTTGAATTTTATCATAATTAGTGGAATATTTTTTAGTTTTTAGTCATACACATTTCGATGTATTTACAGTAAGTAATACTTATGAACACAAAAAGCTTAATTTCTCCTTGAAATTCAATCAATTCGCAATTATATGGTCACAATACGACATGCCATGGAATGGAATATTGGAAATTATAATATTGTGTTACTGAGTGATGAATAATACAGAAAAATCTCTATTATTCCACAATAAAATCTGGATTACGTTGTAAGAATTCAATCACTTAAATTTGCTAGTCGAGCCGTTTACGAAATATTTAAATTTAAATTTAAACTTATATCTTGAGAATTCTTTTTAGTCAAGTCAAACTGTCTCCTTCTAGGTCCCAAAGGTACCCATGGCATAAAGAATTAAAAGCATATTCGCATCAATTGTTGTTTGTTGTAGATCCAAGTGTTTTTCGAAGATTTTACATTATTTACACTCATTGCTTAATAGCAAGATATGTAACAGAAATATTAGATTGCGAACGAACAAGAATAAAGAACGGATATCAAAACACTCACAAATTGGAAAGCACTGATCATACATAAATATATCCATTGTAGGTATTAATTCAAACGCAATATTTAGACGCATTTAACTTATAAATCCCTATTCTCAAACTCAATAATGTTACTAACTGTAGTTTTGACCTGAGCAAACACAATTGAAAAACCACATTACTTTTATTATAATTTCAGATTTTTTCCTCTGTAGTCACCGAAGATGAAACTTTCGTTTTTTAATTCAATAGGATTTCATATTCTATAACCTGAAATAACACCACTTTAGAATGCATCGATCGAGAAGACAAACATCATTATGGAGATTTACGAAATATTTAGATTTAAACTTATATCTTGAGAATTCTTGATATTCTTGATATATCGAGAAGACAAACATCATTAAATTTGCAATGACAAATTTACTATCAGTCATTTGTTATATTATTTTAGAATTATTGTGTTTCAACACTCTCAATATTAGTTCCCACTCTAAACCATATACCTTATTGAATTTCAGCTAGAATGTTAAAATACACATTTTTAATTGTAATTACTTTAATATTAGTAAATGATTTACATTTTTAATTGTAAATAGTTTGATATTAGTAAATATTAGTTTTGGTTGTCTTTGTAGGTTTCATTCAAAGGCACACATGGAGACTAATACATGTATCTATTGCAAAATCAGCAATATCAAATTTCAGTGTATCTAAAGTGGGAATTGGAAGAGCCACATTACAAAGTGTGAATAAAGTACAGTTACGCGAGAATATTGTATAAAACAAACTTAATACTTGAGGAAGCTAGATTGTATTAAAATAATAAAGATCTTATAAAACGTTGTCCAATTTCGATTTTCTTAGCATTGTATATTTCGATTTTTTCAACATGTTAAACAAAAATAAGAGTAATGCGAAAACGTTCGAATATATCAGATGATAACGAAATAAACTGCGAAAGTTTGTTATCTGCTTAAATATCAACAAAGTTTGTGCAATGACGCGCTATGTGACGTTGCCCAATAGCACATTTAGACTTTCTCAGCATCGTGAGAGCTTCAATGAAGATATCGTTTATTTCACCTCTCATACAGACATTCTCAGCTGATTTATAATTTAATTCGCTTTCAAAAATCTTTTCTCGTATATCACCTGGGATTGAACCAGTGGCTTACAGATCGTATCATTCGTGGAAGGGCTTCGTTCTCCTGAAACACGTCTCCCATTCAGTTCGGAGGGTCAATACAATTCAAATTAGTTCATTTTACACTCAGAAATTATTATATTCTTTATATAAAAGTATTCTTTGGAAACAAAATTTCGTCAATCCATAGTAATATATTAAAAATTCTGAAAATTTTCTTTGTATAGTTATTTGTTGAAATTATTTATTTGATCTACGACTGTAAGTAGAAATGTTTGCTATTGTTTCGAAATGATCCTGCAGGTAACAGATAACAGTTACAACTGGATTGAACAAACACCTATTGCGTGCAGGTACGACACGCGCTTGCGCAGTTCGTCAGAATTGACGTTCCCGCCTTGAAGATATAGTAAATTATTCTTCAGTAAACTGTTGGCCGCCGCTGGAACGACAGTGAATCATAGACAGCTGCTATTCCCTCTCAAAGGGGTAGTTTAAACTTACGCCACCAGGGCGCGCCAGTGACCGGCTGAAGATTAATAGGGTTCGAAGGAAATATTTCTGAATTCCTGCTTCAGAGAGGCGGTAGCTCGACCTTGACCGTCGAAAAATATGATATTCATCTGTTTCATTTTTTATTGTATATTTTTAGGGCTGCCTTTGTACGAGCACGAGACGAAGAATAAAAAATACGTATTGTATCGTATATAATTTGTTTATGCTCATTTTTTCATATTGAAACATTTATTTAACATTCACATTATAAATAGTGTGAATTATTTCTTCATTGAACATATTATTGGCGAGGCAATTGAATTTCTTCACGACAATGAAATCTTGTTTTTTTATAAGCTCCAATGAGATTAATTCTTCTTCAACAATAGGTGTATATTTTTTATTGAAGTGATCTTCTTTGCATTCATTCTTGTGAAAATACTGTTCCTAGGAGCCTGGTCCAGCCCAGACGACTTCTAGCTCAATCTTCTTGCAGATATTTTGTGTTTGTGTTGAACAGCAATATCTCATCTTATCTGATCATACCTCGTGTTTCTCTGTGGAGGGGGAATTTGACATCCACGAGATTAGCAAAGTAAACCTTGTTAAGTATTCTACTGCCATGTCTCATCACAAGCGCTCAGGTAGGGAAAAGGTGATTGCGTTGGTGGAAAGTGCCAATTTTAGTGCCTCGGCAGCTGGAAGGTAATATGGAGTAAGTTGGAGAACTCTCTGCCAGTGGATTCAACAATATCGTGAAGTTGGGGAGGTTGGAAGACGTGCTGGCACTGGATTGTGGCGAGTGTCTATCGAAGCTCAGGACTCCGTTTTGGTGAACCTTTCCGCTCTTTGAAACAATTAAAGCGCCTGTCTGATTTTCCCGGTTGCGCGAGAACTGTTAGAAACCGGCAGAGAGATAATGGACTCCGATCTAGGAGGGCAGCGACAATGGAGGCGCTTTCCGAGGAACAAAGAGTGTATAGGTTAGCATTTGCCGAGAAAACATTAATCGTAATTGGGGAAACGTGATTTTCTCAGACGAGAGTGTTTTTTCCTCTGCAAATGACGGACCTGTGCGCATATCTCCAAATCAATGTCCTCCAATTATATCCACCCACATACCCAATTCTATGTTCACTTCCGAAACTAACGCCAGTGAAGTCATGGGAATCATCAGCTCCTTAAAAAACAAATTTTCACGAGGTATAGATGATATACCTGAGTTTATTGTTAAATCTTCGTCCCACGCT
>NNCF01134340.1:0-14227 GCA_002313205.1 Laupala kohalensis
GTAGCGTGCCTTTAGAAAGGAAATTGCATGATATATGCAATAATACTCACACTGTTGCAGTGTTTGGGATGACACAGTTGCAAACGGGGTAGTCGCGGAAATGTGGGAAATAATAACCTGATGTAAAATTTTATGTTTAAGTTTTTTCTCGTGAACAATAAAATAATCTTCTTCTTTATCTTCGCCTTATTATTCCCGTGTTAGACGGGGTCGGCGTAGATCCCTCTTACTCGTACGATCCCTCTTACTTTGATTTGGCTGGTGCGGGATGCCCTTCCTCTCGCACCTCCCCGAGGCGTGTGATTAATGAATGACATGGGGGTGAATGATGATGAGTGAATGTTGTGGTGGAATGATAGGCAGGAGAAACGGGAGAACCCCGAGAAAACAATATCAATTTCAACCGAACACCGCTTCGTCCACCACCTCGAATTCTACTTGGATCGGACCGGGTTTGAACCCGCGTCCCCAGAAGCGAGTGCGTTAGGCCCTACGCCACGGGTCGCCAGTGAACAATAAAATAATAATTTATTATTATTATTGGGGCATTAGGGTTCGCCAGAGACTACGTCAATAATAAAATAAATAAGTTCATAATTTTACATTGGATAGTGATGGTAATGCCACGAGGTCCGCAGGTCTACCCTATATTTTAGAGAGAAGATGGTAGGGGAAAATTATGTTTTTGGTTACCAAGGGATGGGAGAGAATCAAAATAACACTTGTTTGAACTACGTGAGAGGATACCTGTTGAAGAACTCACCTAATCGATTTCCCTCTTGCCTCGCCTGTATGTATTAAAGACGAAGAGCACAGAGCGAGTCTATCTTCCTGTCACGACCTTCAAGTCATTTACAATAATGTTGAGAATTTGACAATAAATGTAGAATACATGTACAGATATTACAAATGGTCTATTATTATATTTTATTTTTATATTTCGCTGAAATTTTGTTTCGGGGTAGCGATGGGACAAATGACCCCTTCTTCAAATCCTCCGTAAAGATGTAATCTGGCGCTTCTTGATTGGAAACCGGAAGTTAAAGGTAAGAAAAGAATACACAAAAATGTATTGTCGGACCCTGAAACTGTTTTAAAAATCTTAAATTAACGTTAAGTCTTTAGAATTCGACAATGCGCGGAGTCATTCTGTTTTATTATGGTTTAGAAGACCTAGGAGTAAAGGGAGCACAATGGGATATGAGCTATGCTGTATGAGAGCCGCTGGTTTATTATATAATGGCTGACCCGACAAACGTTGTCCTGTCTAAGTTTCAATAAATTTCTTTGTGATCTTTTGTGAATTTGTGAAAACCTATTTTAAATGTGTAAACAAAGTAGAAATGAAAAAAAAAAGTATTTCTGAGTGATCATTGTATCTATTAACGATTGTGGCCATGGATATTCAGTTTGACGAGGAGTACATTCTGAAGTACGCCAATGGGAAATTTTACATGCGAGATGAATTCTATCGGCAGTACGCCGCTGAAATGCGGGAAATGTATGATGTGCCTGGAATGTGATCGACTTGGAAGCATGCGGTTTTGTTCCAAAATTTAAGTCACAATTGAATTAAGTCAGACTTTCATGTCAACCAAATGATTTATTTTATTCCATTAAATTTCAAATCACAATGTGCAATGCGAAGAATCACAATTCAGCTGGAAAGGGACAATTGATTCACTTTGTTGTTACTGTATANACTGAAAAGGGACAATTGATTCACTTTGTTGTTACTGTATAACCATTTGTCACTTCAAAACTCACCGTATTACGTAGGTAAATTTGTAAATTTGTTTGAGATAAAACGACGAAACTTAATTTATTTCATGAAATGGTTGCGAAGAACTTACAGCAGACTCACAATTCAACTTAAAAAAAGACAAAAAACAAAAAAGAATCAAACCTAATATGTCGTTTCTATCATCAATTATGATCGAGAGTACACACAAAAATTATGATTTTTGCAGTTGGTCCGAATTTTCCGACTTTCCTTTGTAATTGACCCAAGAATTTTCCCTTAAAAAGAATTACGCATATCCATCTTTCGAATCGTGAGTTATGGTCTTCAATTCATACAAAAATCCCATAGAAAAAAGCATTTTCAGTTTTTCCCGAATTTTCCAATTTTTCGGACACCTTTTCCAATTTTCCTTTCCTAAAACCTTATTCTGACTATTCCGAAAAAAAAAATTTAATTAGTCAAATCGGTCCAGCCGTTCTCAAGTGATGCGTTTACCAACGAACAGCATTTAATTTTTATTTATATAGATTTAGTAAAGTAACGTTGTAAGGTGGATATGAGTTTGCTGCGACAAAACTCGGGAATATAATAAAATCTATTCCGCGTACAAAATCAGCTATTTGCGATATGAAGAACACTAAAAACGTACCGAGGGTAACAACTTAATTTACCACGTAGTAAATGACGTAAGCGTACATGTATAGTGACCCCATCAACTAAAACCTTAATAAAATTGTAATTAAACAAGTTTTTTAAATAAGTTTTATTTGTATTAGACATAATATTGCTTTGACATCGGGTTTATAAATGTGTACCAAAGTTTTGTCAATTCTGATGAGGGAAATGGTTCCACAGTTACTTGCAAGATAACTATTAAACTAACAAACAAACGTGTGAAGTGAAATATAAGCGTGTAGAATCTGCAAAACTGCTCAATCGGTTACTGTTAAACAAGTGTTATGTCTTCCAAACACTATTCTAAAAAGAAACAATTCATGTTAAAGAAGCCAACTGAAATAAAACACATATTTCCACTAGCGACCAGTAATCAATCCGTCATGGACAGACGGAAAGAATGCTCTCGCTCTATTAATTGTCACATTACGCATCCTGGAAGGGAATAGTCAACGACTCTCCTTCCTAATCTTACGACGAGTAAGAAATGAAATATTTAGGAACGATTCAGGGTTTCCTCTAAATCACAAACCTCTTTGAAATTTTCCAATTATTATTGTCAATCATTCACCTATCCGCGACGTAGCTCTTTGTCATTTAGGTACGGTGACTCTCGGTCCATCAGTGATGGTTAATGTTTAGTTTTTCAATATTTTAATATCTGTAACCATTGAATTAAAACGTTTTCGTATGGTTCAATTACCACATAAAAGTGTCGACTACTTTAATATAAACATGGATACCGGTGGGAAATATTGGATGTAACAAATTATAGGAGTTTCCGACTGGCGCCATAATAGATACTGCTCCCATTGTCAGTTCAGTGGAAAATCACTACGACATGGATATCTGTCCTAAGCTTATCACGGGGAGAAAGTATTTATATAGCAACTTGAAGAAATAGATGATGATAATACGCTGTGAACAATACTGAGGTAGGAACTTAAGATTGCTGGAAACATCTAATGAACAAAGGAGTTAGCAAGGTTGAAAAGGAATAAAAATCAGGAAACGAGATTATATAAACTAAATGATAATACTCTCAACCACTGAGATGGAAAAACAGTGCTATTCCTGGATACTAGATGAAGAGAAAGATGGGAAGATGAATCGGGATACTGATAAAAGATCGCCTCGCGAAAGCATGAGAGGGAAGAACACTTATAAGGAGGGTATCAAACTTAGGAATCGTAGATTCCGATCACTTTTATATATGTTATAGGACAGGACCCCCTCAATGCTTATGTAAAGCGGCAAGACGCAATTTGCCTTCATTTCCAAGAAATATTGATTTGAAGTTCCACGCGTAATTTAAGTGGGAGTGACCTGTACACCAGTTGTGACACTGATTGCGTGGTGTAGCGGCAACGGTGGGTCTTGCTCGGTGGGTCGGCTGTTTAAGTCCCGGTTGAGTTGTTTTATGTTCTTTAATTGTTTTTATATCTCTGATGTTTATAAATGATTAAATATTTGTTTTATTCAATTTTTTAATATTATTTAATATAGATGAAAATTTTTCAATTGAGCTCTTCTCTATGGTCATTATTTATTTGTTATTTAATTGCTTTTTTACAATAAAACATTCAATATTCAAAAATTGACAATGATATTGAAATGAAATAAAATAAAATAGTGACAATTATCATAAAAATAGGAGTTGTTATAATTATAATAACATAGTGATTAATCATAAAATATTATTAATTAATTATTTAATTAATTAAAAATTACAATAGTATACACTCAGATTATAGAGATTTAAAAACTATCGTTAACGTCATTATTATTGACAGTATATTTTTTTTCGAATGGAACGTTTTGAAGTTACTTTAGTGATTTTAAAATTTTCAACTTTAAAGGTTATTGATAAAGTAATTTTTGTAAGTAAGAAGATAGAAACTTTTTTAATTTAAACAACGTAGAATTTGCACCGTAATTTCACCTGCTTTGGTACCTACTACCTCAGCGATCTTCATAAGACATTTAACGTCACAATCAGCAAAGGTCAAGTCACAGTTTACCTCCTTACTTAAATTACATGTGGAACTTCAAATCGATATTTCTTGCGAATGAAAGCGAATTGCGTTATACTGGTTTACACAGGCATTGAGGAGACCATGTACCATAACATATACGAGTCTAAACGTGATCGGAATCTGTGATTCCCAAGTAATAACCCCCTTGTCAGAGGATGTACTCAAGTACGGTAAGATACTGAAGGTAAACTAAAGAAAATGAGCATCTCAGAATATCATTTGAGAGGAAATCATAAAATTGTTAATAAAGAAATTTGGAGTTGTTAATAGACACCGCCTTTTTCCTCTTGAGACGCTAGTTCTATGTCCGGATGGTCCAAGTAAAATTATAATGTTGGACAAAGCGGGTTCGCGACAGGTTTCCTCGGGGCACTTTCATTCTTCCATTGCATCTCTTTCATTTCACTCATCATTATTCGCCCCTTGTAGCATTGATACATCAACCGCCTGCATGGAAAGGCATACGGCTTGTAATTCTCCAGCCACATTAATTACGAGGCCACATTTTATCCTCCATCTTCGACACGATTACCAACTTAACTATACTGTTCATGAAGTTTCGTGGTCGCCCAGGGATCAGAGAGTATTCACTATCTCGCTCACACAAGCGCTCCTCTTAACCCTCGGCGCCAGGGGAGTAATTCATCAACTGGGATATCACATCTTAAGGTGATTGAGTTTTCCTTTATTTATGCGTTAAATTTATTCACACTATGACGGAATGTAAAAGGAATTTGGGAAATAGAATAAGGATTACATTAATTCTACATAGTAGATACTGTAAGAGAGGAGAGATGAGAAAAAAAAGAGACGAAAATTAGTACATAGCAAAAAGTCATGGAATGTCGTAAGATGGAGACGTGACGTAGAAACCAAAGAGAAATGTGTACTTTATGTATTATTTAAACAAATAATAAAATAAAGTATGACTGACTGAAATAAAAAACGGTACGTATCATGATTGAACTTTCTTTTCAGGATATGTTTGTCATAGTGGTAATAAATTATTTAACTTGGGCATTAAAATAAAATAAAATCCATTCCCTTGGCGTCACGAGTCAGATAAGCGACTTGTGCGAAACACCCGTTAGGGTTGGTCATCTGTCAGCGGTGGAATGGGAAATTTTTGTGCTTCACGTCGAACTTTTCACTTATTCAAGTTATTTTTTATTTCAGGGGTAGATTGGTATTTGGCAGACCCCTTGAGAATAACAAGCCGAGGAGTGGATCAGTCGGCCGAGGACAATGTGGACTTTCGGTATGAGATAGCAACAAAGTTACGCGACGTTACAATCAAAATAAAGAGTAAGTATGTTTTCTTTTCTTTATCGCTTACATTACGTAGCACGGAAATGGTGTTGTAATATTCAAAATATTATTATTTTAATATTGGACGGAAAAAGATAAAAAAAGAAGTTCCTTCTTATTCCTCTGGACTGGATATTGTTACACGGAGCAGTCTTTTAGTTTGTGCATCGGAAATAAAATACTTTCTCAATATGGTATATGTGATAATACAATACGTTTCTCAAACATTAGGAGTTGAATTTTAATTTTACATGATTAGAATGTTTCAGATAATTAATTAAAACATCGATTCAATCTTTAAGAGCTAGACTTTTTGAGTCAGACATTCAGTGGCGTAATCTCTTCCGGTACCCCAGGTCATGGTCACATCGGGGACCCCCAACTAAAAAAATTTGGCAAGCTTTTTTAGATTAACTTTTTACAATCGCTTTACAAACGCAGAAAAATCTGACGCGGAGGACTTTCGTTGTAGCAAACACGGCAATGACTTCGTTCCAATTTTTCTTAACTAGTTTGCGATTGTATCCTCTATCGACAAGATACTAAAGTCGATATTGGACCATTGAAATTCGTAGATACTTTTTATTCTTTTCAATTCTCAAAATGGACGTTCTGCCGTTGTCCCCATCACGGGAATGGTAAAAAACGGTAATAGTACGCAGCAAACATCAGGAAAACTAGCACAAAGAATTAAATACACAGTGAGAACCTTTGTTGATACCTTGACAGAAAGCAATTTCGATATTTGATCCTTCAGACAACATCGAAACGACAATTATTAATTAAACGGTTGATCAGTTACATCGGCAAGATATTTATTACTGAATTTTACACAGTTTCGTTAAGTTCTGAAAACTGTGATAAAACATGTGGCTGAATGATAGCAAACATATCTACGCATTGCATTCAAGCCAGAAAATTGTTTGTTCAATTGACCAGCCACAAT
Organism: Laupala kohalensis; assembly: GCA_002313205.1. Classification (NCBI taxonomy): domain Eukaryota; kingdom Metazoa; phylum Arthropoda; class Insecta; order Orthoptera; family Trigonidiidae; genus Laupala; species Laupala kohalensis. Next base: position 6,710 of record NNCF01134340.1, read on the forward strand.
ATCAAAACTAGCAAAGTACACATTAAATCGAAATAGTTTTTCAGCATTTTCTCAAAGCTCATCGAATTGATGTTTTATCCTTTTTACTTGTTTCTCGCAAAATTCACCTTTAACGCCCAAAGTTTAAAAAACTGGACTCAAATTCCAGGCTATTGCATCGGTCGCACCGGCATTAGTTACGTCTCTGCAGTAACCTATTACTTTTTTACTAAGATTGACTGAGTGCTATGACAACGATATGTGCTGCACAAGGTACTGTACCTCTAAACATATGGTCGATCAGTATGACCCCCTCTGATCCCAAAACACTATGGCTATCATGTTTTTGGGCCCGAGTTCTTCGTCTCTTTTTTTTCGATGGGGAACAAGAATGATGCCACTCCATTAACGGGCTTTTTTCTGTAGCTGTATCCAGGTCTCATCGCCTGTATTTTCAACTGGAGGAACATTTTGTGCATTAAAAAAGAGAATCTCACTGCGTACCTCATATTTGGAATAATAGTCAATTTTCGCACATATTTCAAAGCCGCACAACTAAACAAACGTTGGAAGCGGATAGAGACTAGTAAAGCCTAGGGCACACATATGGCGATCATCGCCAAGTACCTTCCCAAGTTGATCATTAGCGAGTGGTGAGACCGCTTCCCCATTGGCAAGGATAGTCAAATATTCGATGCTGGAAGGTATTGGAAGGCTGGTCGATGCGAACGACTAGAACCTTCCAGCCTCGAGTCCAAGACAAAGGAGCCGCCTTCTTTGTCGACTGCTTGTCGATCTGGCTACACATTCGTCGAAGAACGCCAATAATGCGCGTAAATTATATTTTAATTCAAACAAGCATGTATGTAAGCAAATATGTGGGGATATAATACGAGCAATAAGTATACAATTATAAGTTCAATGAACTTCAAATAATATTTATTGAAGTTTTTATTATAATTTTATAACCTAATATTTTTTAACTCGTGCGTTTGAGCTTCTAATATCGCTATGACATTTTGTTTTTACATTACGTGGCATAAAATAAATAGGGCATAGATCTATATATTATTAATATCTATTTTAATTGCAATAAAGCTCCGAAAATTGTTCCGGTATTGCTGAACAAGAATTATGAGTTAAATACGTAATTTCGATGTCATAATAATTGCAACAAGAAGGTAACAGTCAAGCATCTCCTTTTTTTAAACAATATGAATCCCAATATGAACAAATTTAACAGAGACGATACAAGCAATTTAAATTTTTCGTTCGGAAATATATGCCGATGACTCTTTGGCGAACCTGGCATGTTTATGGCCAGCCTTTGCAGCTGATGCTTCATTGGGGCAACGGGAGGCAAATCATCGAAGCAAATATTTGCCGATGACTCTTAGGCAAGGCTTGCCATGTGTGTGACCCTAGTGTCGTGAAGACAATGTTTCATTTGAGCACCACACATGACGCCAGTTGTCGTGAAGTGTTTGGAGAACATTGACATGACTTGTTCTAACTATCTTAGTGGCCTAGTGATAAGGAGGAGAGGGAGACTGAAGTAGTTGAACAACCCACTCATGGTAATTACTTTAATACCGTTGTTGAACTTACATATTGGCACACAAGCAGCGGGCGGCAGTGGCAGGTAGGCAGCGAGGGCTGTAGCTCTTGGCGGACGGACATCAAGCGCAGCATGGGATGGATTCTTAAAGGGGGGTCAAAACAGAGTCTCATCCAGACCCCTGGCTATAAAGTGAGGAAGGAATCTAGTAATCACAGCCGATCATCCTTCAGGACCCTGGTTATGGAAGAGGAAAGGATTAGGGGTCCGCTGTATTCCCGTAGGCCGTCGTCTAGCGATTCCCCCCCCCCTTCACTCCCGCTGCCCCTCATTATTTAGCGTATTTCCGCTGAGTTCACCCTCTGCCAACGCCGCTGTCGTCTGCAGTTCGAGGCGCGAGCGCGCGCTGCCCACTTTACGACACAAGCTTTAGACTAAAACAGAAGGGTGCCAGAGTAAATGTAGGGGCGAGGGCTACCTTGGGGTATAGTACCATTCATCATATGACAACATTCTTTACTTTACGCATGGCATATCTTAGTTTCCATGTATCACCAGAATTCGATGTCCATTTATTGGTTTTCTTATTCGCTTTGGGCGTACGGACTGGCCTTTCTATGCATCAACGAATCGTCTATTACATGTTAGATCCTCGCTATGCTTTTCATCTTATGCTGACACTTCACTTTGCGATGCGATATTTGTGTAGCGTAGTCGCTGTATTTGGCTAAATATTTGATGTATTCACAAATATCACAAACATGCCATCCTCACATGGTCCAAACACTCAAATAACCCAATAATGCCACATGTTTTCTTATACCAATTATGGTCAGGATGTATTTGATATAATTCAAGAAATATTTGTACTGTTTCGTTTTCCCAGCCTATATAAATGTCCCAGTCCATACTAAAGACATTGTGGAATAAGAAAAGTCAAAATATAGGTTAACTAACCAGAAAATCAACAAATCTCGATGAAGCGCGCTCAACTGAGCGAAACACGCAAACCAATTAAGTGTGGACGGTTCACGCAAATATTTGCCTTTCGACTGGGACTTTGATGTGAGACTAAAAACTGTCAAGAGGACGGATACGGGTGTTCTCGTATTTGCGTATTTGCCACAGTAGAGCAAATACATCGAATACAGGCAAATCTCATCTACACTTGGCCTTGTTATCAAATACACAAATACGCAACGCCAAGTGAAGTGCCAAGATAACAGGGTACTATGTCAGTCCAACTTAGCATACAAACCAATTTAGCTTCTCTCCTTGTGTTCATCCTAGCTAAGCTACTACGAAAAAAATAATAAAAGAGTGCATGGAAATTTCTCAGTAGAATTGGACGTGCTTTGGTGCATTTAAAGTCTTGTGTTAAGTTGTCAGTTAAACTCAGACATTTTTTCTTCATTTTTTTCAGGTTCTAAGAACGTAAATCCTGAGTATATTTTGGAATTGAACAAGATCGTGTCGCAGCTGGACCCACGATTTTCTCTGAGCACAAGGAGTTTAGTCAGTGTCGATCCTCAACCAGTTCCTGACACGTGTGGTGAAGAATACAAAGGAACTAAACACGGTTATCCATGGTACAGAACAGGATTTGTGCAGTCAAGCGATTGCAAAAGGGACGAGAAATTGCCTATCAGTGAGTTGGCTACTGTCGTCTTACTAGATCGTTTTCCCAGTCTCAACAGAATTGATGAAGTACTTCGAAGCATAAGGAATTATAATGATAAAATCCCGATTATCTTGGGAACTGCGGCGTCATTAAAAACCAGACAAGAACTGAAGAAGAAAATCCAAAATATAATATTGATAGAATGTGATGAACATGATATATTGCTGCCAGGGAGGACATGGAATTTTATGATTCGAAGCGTTAAAACTCCATATGTGGTTGTTGCCAGAGATATTTTTTACTTCAATGATTTAGCTCGCCTAGAACGACAGATTTACGTGATATCTAGTACAAATTTTGTAGGGATTGCAGGCGGTGCTTTTAGAAATGAAACTGGGTTTTGGAAAGTGGGCTGTCACCTGACGGAAATAAAAAGTTATGTGCTGAAGTATACCCAAGGATATCAATATTCTGCTTTCGACTGTATGTTTTGTGACTATTTAGAAGGACCATTCGTCGTTAAAACGTACATCGCAAAAAAATTTCAGTTTAATGTTAAGTTATTCAGTGAAGTTTTGTTTGAAGACTGGTTTCTAAAAATAAAACAGAAGAGTATACTTGTTATGAATTGTCCTGATGCTATGTATTTTAAAAGTGGAGTGGTTGAAGGTGTCTCAAAAATTGAGAGGATAAGAGAACATTCTTCGTGGTTAGGTCTGGCCAGAGAATGGGAAGTTGATCGTGTAGTTTATCCGTCCCGAATTACAGTCAATTTTACCTGTGCCGAGTTGAAAATTACATGTGACTCAACCAGATGGTTCAAAGCATTTATCATTCCCTCCTGCTGCATGGATCAAGTAACTGGAGCCTTGAGAGCGCTAGACAATTTTAGCAAAGAGAAGGGAGTGGAATATGAAATCGACTCTGGTACTTTACTTGGAGCTGTGAAAATGGGATATTTTCTTCCATGGGATAAAGATGGTGATATGACCTTCATGCAAAAAGACAACAAGACATATTATGAAAATTCAGATTATTTTAGTAAGAGAGGATATTCCTTGTCTATGTTTAGAACTAACAGATTTTTTCGTTTAAATACACCCGAAATTATTTTAGAAATGTGGGGACAGAAAGAGATAAGCAAGTTTCAACTACCTTCCAATATGTGGGAATTTCCTACTCGTTTAAAAATGAATGGTATATGGGTGAGAGGTGTCTGGAATCCAGGTTTATTTGCTAGGAATCGATATGGACCAGGTGTATTCAAACATGTCCAACACTGGAATGTGTTTCATGAAAAAGATAGTTGGCAACTGTATGAACCTGGTTCCTGGTTACCATGCCCTAAAAAGGCCCATCATGGGTGTTTAGACCAATATCCTACAGACGGAAGTGTAGGATTCCTACCTGACCATATTGCACCTTAATTTTTTTCTGAAGTACAAATTATTTAAAACTGTACTTATATTTAATTTATTTAAAACAGTATTTATCATCTCATTGTATGTTGGTTTATATAGAGAGAACTGAATTGGCAGATGATTTGTACCATGTTGTTAATATAACATTTGAAGGATGTTTTCCCCCCATACATTGTTTATGATAGATACTTTTCTGCCAATATAAAGAACTTATTAAAGGTTGGAAGATTAATTTGGGATTTACTATTAGAGAAGTGAACACTTAATGTGTTTTCTTTGTTTAAGTTAGAACCATATTCAAGCTATTAAAACCAAAAATGCATATAGATTTTTTTTTTTCATGCAATCTGTTACTTTGGAAATTTTCCTGCTTGTATTGTACTATACTTTTTTCTCATTTGAGCTTAAAAAGTGTTTAATGGGGAATTTTTTACTCAACTCTTGCTGATTTGACTATATTCCATTTTGTTAATAATTAATTCTCATGTGATGAATGAAACAAAATTTTCAACATCTAAAATCATTAATTTTTTAGTTTTCTGTAATGTGTCCTACACTCCTTTGAGAAAGTAATTATTTATTAGTTTAAGTGCAGTATTTCTTAAAAGTATTACACTTTGCTCAGTCCAGTTTGAAAGGGTACAAATGAGTAAATCTTCATACTTGCTTCATTTATTCTCAATTTATCTCCTGTATTGTGGTCATATATATAATATTATTTAAAAGGTCATAAGATTTTTTTTGAAACAACAGAAACATTAATAATGTTCTTGAAACTTTCTTCTCCGTGATGTATTAATACAAAGTACAAATTATATATACTTTAAAAAGAAGTTTCCTTTATAATGTAAATAAATTATTAGAGCTCTTTATTCCTTCATGTGATTATAAAACTGCTTTCCTACCATTGGCACAATTCTTTGTTAAATTTGTATTACATATCTATATTTGCTTCAAAAAGTTGAATAATATTATCAGCACCATACAATATATCAAATTTGTATTTTTAAATATTATCACCACAAATGCCTTATGTAGAAGCTTACCAAATTTTTAACAAATTTGTTGCATTTTAGGTGCCTTTTTGACATTATGTAAAAAAATTAAAGAAATTATATCGTAGATGTTTCTATAACATTTAGCATTTTTAACATCTTGCCACCAAGCATGTTTTGTATATATGATCATACATCCCTCAAAACATATTCAATTGTTAAAAAGATAAGGTGAGACCTACTAAGAAGGTACATTTGATGTTCCACTCAAAAAAAGAAGTTTTTATACATATTTATCCCTGAAAAATATTTTTTTTGAATTTCCCATATTTTTATGCATATTAAAAATTATAGTGTGATTGTATTGGATCATTGTAATATATTTATAGAAAATATTTCTGTACAATAATGTTAATAACAATGTATAACATAATTTATTATGCTTTATGCAGAGGTGACATGTGACACTATCATGAGAGGGAAGAGTTGTTTAATTTGAACCCCCATTTTTACTCCAACTATACTCATTACATTATGTACTGTTCATGTATATACTAAATATATGAAAAAACTAACATTTCTTCATACAAGAATGTATATTTTCCTTTAACACTCCAACATTTAGGTGAAGTGACTTACTGCAAGTCCTTCATGTGATGAGCCCCATGACTTCATAATCAAACAATTTTCAGTGTATCAGTCAGACCTTGATAAACATTAACAAGCATTAAGTGGCGCATAGCCCAATGACTTTCATTTCTGTCCATATTAATACGAATCATCTACTAATTGTATCAATTTTATTGAGTATTACTGAAGAATGGAGTATATATTTAAGCTTAATGATTTACTACCTGGGTAAACCATACAATCACAACCCTCATAACTTAGAAGAAAAGAGAAATGGGCAATTAAGTGGGTTATAATGTTTAAAAAATGTTTTTCATGAACCTTTTTATGAATATAATGAAGTGACTAATTCAGCAAAGGCATAAGTAAAAATTGATTATTTTATTATATTGAGAAAACTTCATTTGATGTAATTTCTCTAAAATGTCATTTCATTCATTCCTTCCTTTGAACTTAAAATGGAACTGAAGCAAGGAAAAGAAGAAAAAACAAGGACTCTTTCACTTTTTGAAAACTATACTTATACTCATGTTTACAAACATACACCAATATTTATAAATTGTAATAAAAATCATGGTTGTCAGCAAAAAATGTTTTCTATTATCTAATTGTTTTAATAAAATATCAAATTTGATAACAATTCAGTGTTTTATTTGAGTGATCCTCCAAAAAATTGAATTTTTTTGTTTGAAATTTTTTTTTTTAGGTTACAGTGTCATTGGTGAAAAATTTAAAAATTAAATATAACTTTTACATATTAAGTGATGGAATGCATTACTTGTTGTTTTCAGAGACATTAGTCATATTACTTGATTTTTGAAGAGACTTTGTGAGGAAGTAAATCATTTATGTTTTATTCTCTGAATCTATCAATTCCAAACATTTTTACACATCCACTCCTACAAACAATTTCTCCTTAACCCTTATGAAGAAAATGTGTATTATCACCTCCTAAATATTTGAACATATATAAAGATGAAAGATATGATCCAAGAAGTAAAAAGTATCTGCAATTATCTTTTGGACCTCGCTAAAATTTTGTAAAATATATTTCTGAATCCAGCCTTCCTTAGATTTTGTGAAGTTGATGTTAATGTTAAAATGATATTTGTTTTTTCCTTTAACACTATTATTTAAAAGGTAAGATTTCATTTTATGGAAGTCATCTTTTACACAGTGATGTAGATATATCTNGGTGTAGATATATCTAATGAGGCTTGGGCCAGGGGTCTATTTGGAGGTCTGTTTTTGGAGACTTTACTTGTTCAACTTCATCAAAAAAGGCATTATTTGATTACTATTACAGTTTTTTGT